>CAUYQU010018218.1:0-185623 GCA_963574635.1 Cheracebus regulus | reverse complement strand
CATTGTTAAGCACAATTATTGGCATAAAAGAGGTTTTTAATACCCATTTTTAGACTGTATTCTAGCCTGGGCAATAAAACAAGAATCCCATTCTCTCTCCCTTTCTCTTCCTCTTTCTTTCTCTCTTTCATTCTTTTTTCTTTCTTTTGCTGTTTCTTTCTCCTTTTCTCTCTTTTTCTAAAAAACAAAAAACAAAAAAAAAACAAAACAATTATCAACCAAGCATTTTGTATCCAACAAAACTAAGCTTCATAAATAAAAGAGATAAAGTCTTTTACAAGCAAAACAAAGTAATTCTTGATGCTGCATCCCCCAACTAGCTTCTTCTGAGGCCTCTCAAACATGTGAAATAAAGGTATTCTTCCTCATTTTACTGATCAAGTAAGCAGGCTGCTATCATTTCAAACACACACACACACACACACACACACACACACACACACACACACACACACTCTCTCTCTCTCTCTCTCTCTCTCTCACTCCACATATATGCACAAAATAATTTTCAGAGACAATCAAGTCTAGAGCAATGTTTCTGCTATAGTTTAGATAATTGTTCCCACAAATCTCATGTTGAAATTTGATCCTATGTTGGAAGTAGAACCTACTGGGAGGCATTTGGGTCATAGGGATGGACCCCTTATGAGTAGATTAATGTTCTCCCTGTGGGGGATGGGGGTGAGTGACTTTGCCCTCTATAGTTCCATGAAAGCTTGTTGTTAGAATGAGTCTAGTACTATCTCTGTCTCTCTAGTGACAAGTGGAATTGCCTCTCTAACCAAGTGATTTCTGTACAGTCAGCTCCTCTTCATCTTCTGCCATGAGCGGAAGCAGCCTGAGGCCCTCGCCACAAGTGGATGCTGCTGTCATACTTCTTGTGCAGCCTGTAGAACCATGAGCCAAATAAACCTCTTTTTTAAATAAATTACTCAGGCTTAGGTATTTGTTTATAGCAATACAAATGGACTAAGACAGGTTCTCTACCAGGGGTGATTTTGTCCACCAGAGAACACTGGCAATATCCAGAGAACATTTTGGCTGTCACAACTGAGGGTTGGAGTCCTGATATCATCCAGTGATTAGAGAACAGGGATGCTACTAAACATCCTACAGTACTCAACAGGCTCTCACCACAAAAAATTATCCAGCCCAAATGTCATTAGTGCTAAAGTTTAAAAACCATGATCTAGATATGTAATATAATTTACTCTGCAAAGAGTCCTTATTCATAATGATACTTATATTTTATACTACTTAATAGAGGGAGGTGGAACTCACAGCATAGCCACATGAATCCTGTCCAAAGAAATATTCTCTACCATTTCAACCTCATTCTTGGCATCTCTGACTCCATCTGTAAGATAAGATGGGTAGTCTGCTAAGAATCTCAAAGCTGGTTCTCATGTAACTTCTCTGCAGTCCTGCTTTGGCAGTCTAACAGCATGCATAAGAATGTGTGTATATCTGACACATTCATGCTTTGGTGCTTTGTACTTTTCCAGATGGCCACAAAGTAATGTGTTACCCATCTCTGGAAGTGTTCAAGAGTCCACAAGAGCATCTGTCAAGGAAGAAAGTGAGGGGAGTTCTTTATGGCCTATTGAGTTTTCTCCAAACACTTGGAGTATCTGATTGTTTTCACAATTAGTCTATGAAACAAAGTGTGCATGAGCTAATGTGTTGGAAAACAAGTGATCATAGGCACTGTGTTTTTACTAGGACTGTAGTGTTGGTTGACTCTCACTAGAGGAGTAATGACTCTCTTCCTCAGCCCTGCACCTGCAGCATAAGACACTCCTCTAGTGGAGGAAGACACTCAGGCTCCTGGGTCTAAAAAGCAGCAGCACTGTGCATCAGTGAACATGTTCAAGGCTTGGCAGGATTCAGAGAAGGGTTTTCTGCTAACCTTGCCTCCCTGACTGAGCAACATCTTACAGGTATTAAATTATGAACGCTTTGAGAAATTGCTTTGAAAACAGCCCTGCAGAAATCCAAAGTAAAGCTGGTATTCCTCCAAATGTGGCATTCACAGGAAGGAAACACCATCCCAAACGCATCCACAGGCCTTCAGAGCATGAAATAATAGAATACGAGCTTTCTGGCAGTTAGAAATCAGAAGAGTTTAAGAGATGGGAGGAGTCTGTGACTTAATTTTAGCCCTGTGCCACTTTCCTCTATTTTTCTGGAAAATAGTTGAGGTTGGCATGTGTTTTGTATGGTTTGTGTGGAATTCAACAAAGAAGAGGAAAAAAGCAGCATTTTAATAGGTTTCCTACATGAAGAAATAAATACTACTTTATCTGTTTATGGGGTGGGCAACCTGTTAACACACTGCTGGCTGAATTACCTTTGACTTAAAACATCTGAAAGCAATAAATTCAAGTTTCATCAGATAACTCATAGGAAAGGCACTTTCCCCTCCACCAGTTTCGAATGTGCATCATAATCACCTGGAGAGTTTATTAAAAACACAGACTGCTGCGTTTCTGATTTAGTAGATCTGGGGTAGAGCCTTGCAATATGCATTTCAGATGAGTTCCCAGATGATGCTGATACTGCTGGTCTAGATCTCTCTTTGAACCATCATCCTAAACAGATATGGTCAGATTTATTTTAAACCAAAGACTATTCATGACACGTCTGAAGTCTGGGAATCACTACTGAACCTGGTAAGTGCATGGCCAGGGTCCCGTCTCCTTGAGATCTGGCTACCTCCTTGTGTAACCACCACACTGTATGTGGGTCACTGTTGCTGTTGCAGCCCCTAGGCTTCTTTCTCTTGAAAAACTTTCAGATATAAGTACAGATGAAAAGATTTCAATCTATATAAGTTCTGCTTTCTTGTGTGTTTACTTATTACTTTATTCTCCATAGACCTTCCGCAAACAATGGCAAAGATGACCATTAGCAGCTCCAGACTTACCTTCTACCAGATTTGCAAACTGAGTGAATAGATACTTTTTCCCAAGCAGAGTTCTCATTGGCTGACTTGGGTCACATGTCAACTCCTGAACCAATCATTAAGATAGAAGGGATTTGGTATTTTGATTGGCCAGGCTTGTTGACATGCCCATCCCTGGAGCCAGAGTTGGGGTCAACCCCCTACAAGCTGCATGGTAGACAATAGGAACAGTATGATTCCCCAGAAGTGGAAGATGGGTTATGTTATCAGGAGAAAGAGTTAGGCAAAGAGAAACTACACATGTCCATGACAATGTGCTGGAAGCAAAGACTGTTTAACTTATAATCTTGGCAAGCAAAATGATCACAAAGAAAATCCAGCTTCTTTTTGGTACCAGTGAATGAAACAAATGACCAATGAGTTTAAGAAACTAGCCAAGGTTTACATAGTAAGTTAGAGGAATAATGGTCCCAATTTTGTTTCTGTTTGTTTGTTAGGTTTTCATGTTCTCTAACTGTCCTAGGGCCTTCACTATTGGGAATCTCCCTGAGCCTGTCCTGGTGAGACAAGATCCAAAATTCAAAACCACTTTGTTTTACCTCTCTTCAGTCCCTACTGATAGTATTGTAGCATGTTTGGACTGAAATTAAGATAAATCTAGAAAGTTTATTACTTTTGGGGGTGATATTTGCATATACATCCTTGGATGTTCTCCTTCTCTGAAAAGCTAGCAACTAGAAATAATAAACACAATGATGGATATTTCAGATGCTGTTGGCAGAAGAGCTACTTTGAAACAAGAAGTACATTCAATCAGATCATTCATTCATCCTCTGCATAGCAACTACTCTAAAAGATGATGTCACCATTTTGAGTAAGAGGAGGTAATATAGAAAAACATTCATGAAGCATTATCATGTGACTATAGTAGTTAATTTTAAAAATTGCATGATCTTATTAATGCCAATAAATATGAGTATAAACACAGAACAAGAGATGTTTAGAAATCTGTTAAAATGTTAATAGTATTTGTATTTGACCACTGGGATTATGGGTTTTTTTTCTTTATACTCTTATAAAGGAAACCTTAAAATATGCACAAACTGCTAGTAAAATGCATGCATGCATGTCCTCTATTTTAACACACTGTTGGTTATTAAGAGCACTGTAGAAATGTCAGCTTCTTAGTTTTAAAAAATACTATTATTTTACTACCTTTTAAACATTTTAACCAAATGTCTGACTTATTCTTGGATGGAAATAATAAAACTCAGGTATTTTTTTTTTCAATCAAAGGGAGAAGTAATAATATGAGATCATAACTTGGTTGCAAGTTAATGATCACATTCTACACAATGTAGATGTGTCAACATTTTTAAATGTTTACATTAAAATAGACATCTGCCGTTAAAAATAAACATAAATCACTTGCCAAAGTTGTAAATTCACAGACATTGAAATAAATAACTAAAAATGAGTATTTTTTAAACCCTTAGGTCTCTTGACAATATTCATAGACCAACCCAAAAGCCAAGTGCAAATAATGCAGGAATAAAAAGAGAAAATGACATCAACTAATTAGTACTTGACTTCATCATAACATGGCTATCTGGTTTTGCACGTGGATACTACAAAGACTAATGACAACTCACTTTTAGCAGCCACGATCATCAACAAAGAATCTTAATGTTAACATTCATCTGTTTCAAAAAGAGTATTGCATGTACAAACACCAACAATTTTTAAGTCTGATCGTGGGTGCCATGGTTCGGTTTCCAAAAGCAGACTGGAGACATAACTGCAAGTGAATGAGAAAGTAAGAGCAGGTGAATGAGGAAGTGAAAGAGGAAAGGAAACGTTGTCAGTAAAGGGTGGTTATTCAGCCACCTTGCACAAGGACAAAGGGAAATTAGTTCCATGGAGAAACTTTAGGAGAGTGGAGGAAAACAAATACTTTGAAATTATCCCATCCAAGGGTGAGGAACTGAGGTATTCGTATACATATTCCAGAGAGTGTATGGTTGAGCGCTGCTCCTGAGGATCATTAATTACCTGGATTTCTGGCCTGTGACTCACGCTTCTAGGAAGACAAATCTTCTGTGAGTCTGAGAAAATAAGTCTTCATGCACAAAGATGCAGACTCTGGCTGATGGATGTCAGCATGAGCACACCGACAGGTCCAAGGGAACTAGATGGAGTCATGGCAGTGTCTGCTGCATGGGTTTATAGGTCAGCGCCTTCACCTTTAGCTCACAGAATATAGCACATTTCTTTCTCATCATTTACAAACATTTCTTACAGAATGCATCTCTGTTTTCCTTCATCCAAATGGTCATATAATGACTTGTTTTCTGTCTGACAGCATCACTGCCTGGTAGCCACTTCTGGCAATAACGATTCAAGATCTCTTTGCAGGAACTCTAGAAATGCTTAAATTGCAAATTCTGTTTTGACATTTTCAAAAGGAGTTTCTGCACTGTTAATTTTATGGCTCTTCTCCAGAAGCTTTGCTGCCCTGCAGTTCATTCACAGAATGACTTTTCTTCCTTGAAACTGCCAACTTGAGGTGAGTGTCAAAACCTACATTATTAGGCAGCAGGAACTCTGAACCTGTAGTCTATATGGTCTCATGTCTTCATTAAATCACAGTATCTGAGTATGTGCAAATGCAATGGCCCTATAAGTTATAAGATTCATCAGAATTGAAGACCCAACAGATGACAAAACTGGGATTAACAACCCTCTAAAATAAGAAGTAACTACCCTCTTAGGACAGAGGAAAATAAACTGGCTCAGTTACAAACACATTGGCCATTTAGTGAAGAGAAGACAGAAGCAAAGTTTTTCTTTTTTTGGAAAAATGTTATTTGAGTCATTATCACCACCTTTCAACTACTCAAACCCAGATTCCCTTGGCCATCAAAAGAGTTCACTATTATTATATATACATACTCACCAGGATTTCAGAAATGCTAACATATAGGAAAAAAGTCATGCATCTTTGAATAAAGAAGGAATATCACCTATGCAGAGATATATTTTTTTAACAGTGTGCAACAGAAGTCTCTTGGGAGAAAAGTATCTTCATCTGAGAAAATGCTTTAATAAACCCGAGAGAAACAGGACACTCCTTGGTAGATATAGGGGTGACCAGGTAACAAAACTACAAGGTGGAATGGGATGGAGTTGCTCTGCATAATAGAAGATACAATTTGAATCCCTGGACAATGCAGAAGAGAAGAATTAAGAAGCAAAGCTAAGAAGAACAGAAGAAGAGGAGTCAGACCAGGGAAAAGAGGTGGTGGCTCTGTGCGGATAGTAAAATTCCACTGTGAAAGGGTGATACCTACTTGTTTGTTGAGAAAGTGTTTTTGTTTCTGAAAAGTAAATCCCTATTCTTGTGGCCTAAACTATGCTCTCCTCAGTTAAAGAAAGTCCATGATTCTCACAATTAGAGGGGGTGTCGTGGAAATGGAAAGGAAAGAAATGAACTGGGATTCAAGCCAAGGTGGACGTCGGGAAGGACAGAGATAGCACACAAGGCTCACAGACCTGCGAAGCTATAGTGGCTCTGAAACGATAAGCTCCACCACGAGATGCCATGGGATGCAATACCTCCATACCCGGAGAAATAAAGAGCGATTGACCCGGTTGTATCTATGTACTAAAGGCTTAAGTGACCTTCGACTGAAATTTGACTTATCTAAGTGTGTGTGCTGCTTACCAGTCATCTTACAACTTCACAGAAAACTTTTTCTTTAGGAAACTTCTTACAAAAACACATATTATATACTGATGCCATTTAAAAACATAAGTACACATTTTACATACTCGTATACATTGGAGTTGCGTTTTTGTCACTTTTCTTGAATTGCCCTGCACCAAGCATAGTTGGCTTTTATTATGTAATTTGAGGCAAACTGTTTTTCAGTCAGTAGCACTGAGGAGGTGCTAGATGAGAGGAGGAAGAGAGGAGATGGCAAGTGGCCTGTTTTAATTTTTGAAATTATTATTGCTTCTGTTTTACAAAATAAGTAGATTTGGGTAAAGAAAAAAGATGTCATGACCCAGTTAGCATAAAGAATGTAGAGGAAAACCTAAATGCCAATTACCATGAAAATACTGTATTTCTTACAGGTGATGCTTATCTGTTTCATTTTCTGGTAAAAATATGAGTATTGTGATGATACATTTAATAGCTTATATATGAAATCCCATGGGATATAGATATTAAATATCATTGCTTATTGAACTATTAATAATTCAGTAGGTTTTCATGATTCAGTGGATTATCTATGATAAAGACATAAGAAGAGTGAATTATTGGAATATACTTTATGGGATGGTTTATATTTATTAGCTGTATGCTTGACTTTTATAAAAGTATACTGCCTATATATAGGTACTGAAACATTTCTGTCATAATGTTTGCTGCATTTTTAACTGTAGTTAGCTTAGGGTGATGAAATTATGGATGGTAATTCTCTTTCTTCTTATTTTCCTAATTTGTTCCAATTTACTATAGGAGAAAAACGCCTACTTGAGTTTTAACTTGGTTTTATTTATTTTATTTAAATGTAGTGCATAGGAAAATAATCTGGTACAAGATGTAGAAGAATTAAAAGAGCGAGAATCTAATCAGTGCTTAGCAATTTATCAGTAAGTCATCTAAACTTTCTACAGTGGAGTGGAATCATCTTTAAAATGGAAGAATAATCTTTCTTTTCTGAAAGTTTTAGAGTATGCTTTTTTTTCCTATTTATTTGTACATATTTATGGGGCACATGTGGAATTTTGTTACATGAATAGATTTTATAATGGTCAAGTCAGGGCTTTTAGGGTATCCACCATCTGAATAATATACATTGTACTCAATGTTCGATTTCTCATTATCTGGCCCCTACTCTCACACCTCCCAATCTCCATTATCTATCATTCCACTCTGCATGTCTATGTGAACCATTTTTTAGCACCCACTTATGAGTGAGAGTATGTGCTATTTTTCTTTCTGTGCCTGGCTTGTTTCACTTAAGATAATGATCCCCAGTTTTATTCCTTTTGCTGTAAAATGCATGTTTTCATTTTTAAATGCTTGAATAGTATCCAGTTGTGTATATATACCATGCTTTTTTAATCCAAATATCCACTGATGAACACTTAGGTTGATTCCATAACTTTGCTATCACAAACAGTGCTGCAAGAAACATATGACTACAACTATATTTTTGATGTATTGATTGCTTTTACATTGGGTAGATATCCAGTAGTGTAATTGTTGAATTGAATAGTAGTTCCATTTTTAGTTCTTTGAGAATTCTTTATACTGATTTCCATAGAGGCTGTATTAATTTACATTCCTACCAATAGTGTGTAGTTTTATTTTCTCTGAATCCTTGCCAACATCCGTTATTTTTTTGTCTTTTTAACAATAGCCATTCTGACTAGGGTAACATGACATTTCATTGTGGTTTTGATTTGCATTTCTCTAATGATTAGTGATCTTGAGCATTTTTTCATATACCTGTTGGCCAGAGAATAACCTTTTTAGCTCCTTATGGAAGAGGGGACCATGTTTTTCTGTTTTTTTCACATCTCTTACAAGGCTGTTGCCTATCACGGAGCCTAGCTTGTTTTTAATAAATGCTTGGTGTTTAGTACTTAACAAAAGTGATAATTATAATATTATCAATAATATATGTTTATTATTAATAAAATAATATGTTTATTATTAATAAAATTAAAATAAACATGCTTGGTATTTAATAAATATTTGCTGGCTGATTCAAGGAATGAGACATGCATGAATATTTTGAACTATTCAGCAAGAACTCAAGCTAAGGGATAATTATTATACAGCCAGTATTGAATAGCTCCAATAGCCAGACTGCCAGGAGAATCCCTAAATGGTGACACACTGTTACCAAGAAAGAGTTAATCGGCTATGTCATGTTAGGGGAATCACACCAAGTCTACTTTTTTAATAAACTTGCTTTCACTTTTCACTGCAGACTCACCCTGAATTCTTACTTGTGTAAGATTCAAGAAGTCTCTCTTGGGGTCTTGATCAGGCTCTCTCCTGTAACATATTAACATATCATGCTTTTTCCTGTACAAATAGGATTATACCAACTATATCCCTGTAAATTTAAATTTTTCATTTAACATGTCATAAGCATCTTTCCATGTCAGCACATTTATTTCTACTGTATTATTCTTAATGGCTACCTTATGTGAAAATATCACATTTTATTGACAGGAATTTAGTTTATTTTTTTTGTTTCTTGCTGTTAGAAGCAATATGAGTTGAAAACTCTTGCACATTCATCTGGGCATTGAATTAACCTTCATACTCCCAGATTCCTTCTTTGTACATATATCCATCCTTAGGCAGAGACTATTGCCTGCAGTTACTGGCAAGCAGGGAATTCAGCAGACCTCCTAGCAGATGGTCTCCTGTTTCCCCAACTGGGGTCAACTGATATTTGACTAAACTGAATGGCCAATTAGATTCAGAATCAGATTAGTTTTTCCTTCTCATCTATTTGACTTGCTGTTAATCCATGTAGATTACATAATTGAATTTTATATTTCGAGCAGATATTGCTTTCTTTATATATTTTCTCTTTCCTTTCTCTATATAAAAATCCTATAAAAAGGCATATATAATATATTGAATATAAATTATAGAATCATAAATATATTGAGTATATTATACATTCAATATAAATCATATATAGATTAAATTGTGAAAATTTTACTTCAATTTTGAAGGCTCATGAACATTCTCTACCATTGATAGAGCCAGTCATTTTGTATACATAATCTCTAGTAACTTTCACGAGGTCACATGGCTAATAGCGGCAGAGCAGAAAGTGGAACTCAGATTCCTAGTTTATGTTTGTTCTTTACAAGGATAGCACTGCTCATAAAAAAAAGTAATGATAAATAATACTGTACTTAGCTTCAGAGCCGAGCTCAGTTTTTATTCTAATAGATTAAAGTACATTAGTAGCCTTTCAAGACCTTGCTTAATTACAAATAGCCTTTGATGTCTGCTGTATGTGTGCGAAATCCCTTTGTAGGAGAAAAAGAATTTAAAACCATAAAAGCCTTTGTAGTTCTGACACAATGAGACATACTTTTTAACACTGATTCACATCCAAATTTATTCTGGGATGATTCCTGAGGCAACATCTAAATATGCGAACTTGGAGACAACCTTGCTGCCAACAGGGATTAAAGAATTTGTGAGTCACTTCTTGTATTCTAGAATGGTTGACAAAGAAATAATGTGATTTGGGGGTTGATAGCAGTGGTTGAATGGAATCCCCTGGTGGGAGGTAGGAGTGGTTGGTGGTTTGTACTCTTCTGCTCCCCTTTAAAAAATCTGCATAGATATGGGGTGAGATCACCTCATTAATTTCTTTCTCCAATTAAAAATATTCTCATTTCCTTTTTCTATCTTTACTTTTTAAGTACCAATTAATAGATTTCAATAGTGTTTGGAACATAGAAGTTACTCAATAAACATTTTTTTGATTGAAGGATGAATGAATAAATGAATTTATTAAGCACGTCACCCATGTGCCATGTTTTGTTTTAGGCACTGAGAATATAGCAGTGAATGAAAAGTCCAGAAATCTCTGCTGTGTTATTAAGCTTACGTTTTAGCAAAGAAAATAAGGTAATAAATTAAAAATCAAAATGTATATCTTGTGAAATATTGATAAGAACTTTAAAGAAAAGTAAATCTAAGAAGAGGAAGTTGATACAGAGGGTGTGAGTGCTGCTGAAATTTTACAATGGAATTGTCAAGAAAGGCACACCTGCCCCTAATATTTGTAAGTGTAGGGGTGAGAATACTAATAGAGTCCACATACCATAAATGTAAATATTTTAAAATTATAAATTCAAATAACAAACTTAATTAAAATATATTACATCTTTTTGAAATATATCTTCATAATGACAAACCTGAAAATTATGTACAAAGTCATAGCTTTTATATGACACAATATCAAACATGATTGAATTTGATTATCAATGTGTTTTTCTAAATGTTTTGTGGATGAACCAGTCATGTTTAAAGAATAATCAAACAGAGACATACATTATTAATAACATTTTACGTGTTTATTTTATAAAATATATTCTATTTTTCTTCATTTCAGAAAAATCTCCATCTAAATAATATTTGACATAATTTTGTTCTGATCATTGCAGGGACTAGAAATTAAAATATATGTAATATTAAACTAATCAAAAAAGCAAATTAAAATTAATGTAAAATCTTTAAAAATAAAATTATTTGACATATGCTTAAAATATTTAATTCTAAAATTCTTGCATTTACATAAGTTGAAAAATAAAAGGCAACTATAATTAGTGAATATCAATATTTTACACTAAAATTTATTTAGAGCTGAATTTTAAATATTTTATTGAAAATGTAACTATTTTAAAATAATTTTTTAAAATAAAACCATCTATAATTTTAGCTTTTAATATCTATCTAGATTTCAGTGAAAAACGCTTACATATTTCCTGTATGTTTCATTTAAACTCACATACAGATTTTACAATAATGTTAATATAAATTATTTGATATTATAAATTGTTTCTCAACCACCAAAGACCACCATTGTGAAAATTAGGTGAACTCATCAGTATCCCTAGAACCACTTAGTAGAACATAAAAAGAAATAAGAAAATGGATTTTCAATATTATTATAAAATGATATTTAATTAAGATATTACTGCTTTCATGTTTTCTGAGAGGAAGAATTTAAAAAGTTGATTAAATTATTGTTTCTCTTCCCCAATATATTAATTATATATTGGCATATAACACACTACTGTAAAACTTAGCTACTCAAGACAAAAAAACATATATTATCGCAGTATCTGTGGGGCAGCAATATGTGTATATTTTATCTGGGTGCCTGTGGTTCAAGGTCCTTCCCAAGTTTTACATGATTATTTCATGGTAGCATTAGTTGGGCTATGTCTCATGGTTTAACTCGGGGGAGGATTTCTAGAGCCATTCTTAAAATAGGACAAGTAGCAATAAATATGCACAACGATGTTCAGCAACTATATTGATGCTTTACCAAATTTCCTCTTAGCTAAAACCCGAAAATCTCTATGGGTACTCTGGGGACACTTGATACCAGGGACAATATAATGGAGAGGTGTCAGAGTAGAAAAAGAAAGTGATTCACCTGTATTTAAAATATGCTAATTTTGAAATTTTACAAAAATATGACTATGAAGACATAGCTAGAGCTGTTCCCTGGCTCTGGAAATGTCTTAAAGTTCAAAAATGCATTAGCTTCTTCATAATTCATCTCTGTTCTTGATAAAAATGAGCCAAGAAAAAAGTAATCCCACAGGAACAAAATGGTACAATACAAAGCAGATGTCTTAATTTTCAGAATTCAGTAGATATTGAATTGATTCTATGTAGTCACTGTGTGACTTCATTTCTCCCGAGGGAAAGAACAGGGATACAGATCAGCCTGGCTCTCTGGTCCCCATGATTCTGTATTCTCTTTTAAAAATATCTTCAGTGCATTCAGTGTCTCCAGCAAGCTGATGAAGACTCAGAGTTAGCTGACCTCGGGCTGAGTGGAAGGGTCTCAGTGTTACAGAACATTGATAGTCAGGAGGAGAAAGCTCCAGTGCTGATACCCAAGAAGGCTGGTGGTGGTGGAGAGGGTGCCTGTAATTGGGAAGCTGGAGCTACTACCAGAGTAGGACATCTGAAATGGGGAAACTGCTGCACTGCAAATTAGATTGGGCTTAGTTTCACCTGTGATTTATAGCTAGGCTCATTTCTGTTTAACTTTATTTTTATTATTTGTCTCTGTTTAATGTGGTATTAATGGATCATTTTCATTAAGATGGTGTCACACCCTGAAAATGATGCCTTAACTCGAAGGACAAAGAATTCAGCAGTAACCTCTGTCATTCTTTAATTGATTAGAGTGCACCTAATAAAACTCAGAAGAATGAATACCCTGTCTGAGCACAATTACATTATGTCTGCATAAGGGCCTGCCTGCATTTGACTGTTCTCGGCTTCCCGTTTCTCCATATGTTGCAAAAATATGGACAACTTGAGGCATATCACATATCTAATGCATATTGGGTTATGAGAGTCAAACTTAAAGATAGGTTCTAGAATTTAATTTTGCAAATATTCGGTTGAAAGAAGGATTTTTGCTGTTTGTTGAGGTTAAAATGGCTCAGTGAAATCTGAAATAAACTAGTTAGTTGCAGATCAGTGAATTATTTTTGTATTTCATAACATGATTGTTTTTACTAAGTCCAAAATTAGTCTAAAATTTGGTAATTTTATGTTCAATTTTTTTAAAAGCAGCCCTAGTTTCAAATTTGCTCATTTTCCATCCCTAGGGAGGTTCATGTTGGTCACATCATAGTGACCAAATTTTTGGTTTAGAAATTATGAAAATACTAACAATTTGGCAAAAGAGAATGTGTGTTTTACTTCATGGCTTCATTTATTTTGTTTTGTTTTTACTCGCTAAAGCTGCCGAAGTGGAAGACAGAAGAGTTGACATAAATACTGCAAACTGATGGGCAATCCAAATATTTCTTTCTGCGGCGCAGGCTTTCTTGTTAATAGTAAATTTGAGAAGAATCTTTAAATCAGCTTCTAAGAAATTGGTTGAGCCAAATGTACGAGTAGCATTCAGTACAGGTTGATTTCTGCTGCTACTTTTACTGGCAAACAATGGCCAACTGCCAAGCCATGTTCAACCCACACAGCTGTTTTCAATGATTCATTTCCTTGATTTCCCAGCTGACCCATTCAGAAGGAGAATAGCAGTTTTCACACCCCAGTTGCTAGGCTTGTTGCTGCAAGGAGCCCTCTCCTTCAATTGTGGGAGTATTTTGAAGGCTAAAGTAAGATACAGTTGTCCTCAGAAGCAAAGTTGTTTCCATGCCCAGAATATAAGCAGATAAATAAAGCTGAGAAAAATCTGGGAAATGTTGATTTTATGGTGAGGTGCTCACGATGACTCTGATTCATAATATGCCTACCTCTCCAGCTTTCTCTCATACCACACCCTTACTTTAGCCTGGCATTCCAACCATCCTGGCAGTTTCCAAAGTACAGAAAGTTCTTTTACCCATTCGTGCCACTACTATTCCTAATGGTTAGAATACACTTCCCTCTTGTTTGTTTGGAAAACTCCTGCTACCTCCAAGGTGCAGCCCAAGTATTAAAGCCTCTAGAAGTCTTTTCCTGAATCCTCAAGAGTAGGTCAGATCATGCATTATTAATGGAGCAATGTTGACCCCAAAGCAGTGAAAACTGGCTCTTCAAAGGCAAAACAAATCTTACTTTTTAATGTATAAAGCATGGATATACATATAGCATGTAAACAGACGTGTAATTATCTGAGGCATTTCTATTTCATTTTGAAGGAGAGAAATTTAAAGAAAATGTCTAAATAGCCTTTTTAAGGTGGTATTGATGAACTTTTGTTGAGCTGAGAAACGTGGGTTACAATATTATTTAGCTCATTTTAAGTCACTGATTTGGGAACATTTGCTGCCCAGCCTTATTACAGCAAAAGCTAATTCAGACCTTCTTTTTTAAGGCCATCTTCCCTTCTACCCTGGTCACAGTTGGAAACTTTTTGAGGCCTGGGACACTGTTTTGGGCTTCACTGCTTCTATAGAACCAGGCACACTGCCAGAATATAGAAGACACTCAGAAAATGTATGTTCAATGACTTCAATGGGATCATAATTTCTGAGTCTTACTCAAGGCTTTTATACCCATTGTGCTCTACAAAAGAGACTCCCATCCTTTCCAAATGTTTCTGCATCCTATAATTTAATGAGTTGGTGTTTTTATGAATTTTTACTCCAGCTGCAACAGCTAAAGAAGTTACGACTCAAAGTTGAGCTTACAATGTAGATGTGTTCTGTTCAAATATCCAGTGAGTGCTTCAGCTCAACTATTGTGACATTGTTCTAATATCCAGTGAGTGCTTCAGCTCAGCTATTGTGACATTGTTTAACATACTCCATCTCCAAAAGGCATAGTACATCCACAGGGTAACTATGTCTCTGTCATGATAGTATTTTCACTGTAACATCAGTTACATCAAAGTACTGAGTGCTCATTTGCAGCCCTATTTGCAACAGTGGCACAGATTTCTGTGACTATTTTAAATTACTGGAAAAGTCACTATTGGAAAACTTTTCTTAGAATGATTTGTACATGCTATTGTTTGACTGTGTTTCCTCTAAAGTCATGTTGAAACTTAACCACCAATGTGATAGTATTAAGAGGTGAAACCTTTAGAAGGTGAGTACGTCACGGGGGATCTGCTCTCTTGAAAGGTATTAATGCCTTACGAAAGAAGCTTCACCCAAAATTTACCCCTTTTTTAGATCTTCCACCTTCCACCATGTGTGCATGCAGCAACAGGGTGCCATCTTGAAGCAGAGACTAGCACTCACCAAACAGCAAACATGCTAATGCCTTGATCTTGGACTTCTCAGACTCCAGAACTGTGAGACATAGATTTCTGTTGTGTATAAATTACTCAGTCTCAGGTATTTTGTTATAGAAGCATTAACAAACTAAGACAGTATATATCACTCTTTTATTTTATAAATCTATTTTATCACTATTCCACATTATAATGACGATGGAGAAGAAAATGAGGGAGGATAGCTAACTCTTACTGAACATATACTATATTCCAGCCATTTTGCTATGTGTTGTCTATTCATAGCTTCATTTAACTCTCCCAATAGTCTATTACATAGATATCATATCTCCTGATTTACAGATGAGGGAAACTAATGATTAAGGCAATTAAATAGTCTAAGAACCCATGGCTGGATATCAGAAGGTTAGAATTTGAACCCAGAAAAATCTAACTTCAATCCTAAGCTTCTAAAGCACTAATTAAAAATAAATAAAAAGCTTGTTTCAAAAATACATAAATAACATACTATGTTCTAAAGGCAACTAAATAATGACAATTATAGTTGCTGTTAATAAGATTAAATAAATAGTTCATTTCAACTCGCACAGCAAGATGAAAATTTGGCTTAGGATAAGTACATAATTTAAATTACAGGTTTACATATAAAAAATTACTATCTGCAAACAGTAAGAAGCTGAAAAATAGATTCCAGGAAAAATGTTGAGATGTGTTTGTTGAAGAATTTGCGGAACGAACTTGTTAGTTGTTGATAGAAAACCATGAAGGAGTGTGTGTGTGGTGGGAGATGGAACTGGTGAAGAGAAGGTGGGGTAGGGAGAGAGAGAGGAAAGAGAAAGGAGAAAGAGAAAAAAAACTAAAAGACTAAATTCTAGTTCTTTGCTTTTAAAAATCACCACTTCCCCAAATTCCCACTCTAATTGCCAGCACGAATGAATTCTTTTCACAGGTGTTGGTGTTACAATAGGACACCACTGATTTAAAAAAAAAAGAAAAATCTAAATTGGAAAGTGACTGCATGCCTCAGAAAGTGAAATGAGAACAGACCTTTCCCATTTCTAGGAGGCTTTACATTTTCCATGTGAAAACATTTCATTTGGCTCCCTTGAAATATCCAGCCACAATTTTGTAGGCTTTAAAAGCAAGACGGAAAGACTGGTATTTCTTAAACCTCACTAGACCTTATTTTATAAAAGTATGGTGTTAAAACAGAGTCCCCTCTGCCAATAAAAGTAGAATTCAACTCTTTTAGCTAAGGAATGTACCCCAAATGCAATTTCAGATTTCATTCTTATCCTGAAAATTATTTTCTTCCCAAGAAGCCCTTTCATTAGCATAATCTCTTTTCCTAAGACTTATCACTAATGCTGATTTACTCCTACTTGTCTGCTGATTTGTTACTGGGAGTAAATACCCTCCGCAGTGGAAGGATATGGTCTCTGGAGAAAGTCACACTGCCACTTCCCTCATTTATTAATCCTGTTTTCTTGGGCATGTGACTCTTCTGACCTTCGGTTTCCTTACCTACCAAATTTGGAAATAATATTTACTTCTAAAAGTAATCATAATTTGAATCAAGAAATGTATATCAGGTTTCAGCTCAATACTTTTCCCCTTATTTCTTGCTTTTTCTTCTTCAGTTGTAAAATAATTTGGTTGCCAATATTTTCTCTAAGGCTTCTTCCAACTATGTTACGTTGTCGTTAATTTCTATTGTCAGAAATAGTTCCCATGCTCAGCTTGCTTTCCTGGTTGAGTTTCCTGTGAAATGTTCATGGAGCACCACAGAATAGAGGCAAACAGGAAATACAGAGTGGAAGAGATACCATGGTGTGGTTTTAGGTGTACAGCTGACCACCGCTGCTTTTGGGTTTGAATTAAGGAAAGCTACACTCTCACCACTGGAACAGAAACTTCTTGTTTTTGATAATCAAATTTCATTTCACAATGTAAACATCACTAAACATGCATACACATTAAAACAATAAAATTTACAATTTCGTTTTTTTTTCTTTTTGCATAGAACACAATTATAATATGGAATCTATGCCATACAAAATACATATGAAGTTTTAGCCGAGCAAGACAAGGTCAGACTGGGAACTGCACAACTGTAATACTTCAGTGTAGGGATCCAGGAAAAATGAAACATGGCCCTCGGAAGCATAGTGGGTGGTAGTTTAAAAAAAAAAAAAAGTTCCTACAGAAAAGAAAAAAGAGCTCCGTGGAAATGATCTTGGAATCTTGGATTCTGCCTTGGGACTTGGCTTCCAGAGGAGCTCCACCAATGAATGGCTTTGGATGGGAAGGGGTTGCTTTTACGAGTCTGGGGCAGCTGGGACCCCAAAGCATGCACCCAACACATGCATACAAATAACACCCAGTCACCAAGGAGCCACAGCAAGCCCCGAACCTGACAATGACAATGCATGGTGGCTCAGTAGAGAGACTCCCGCCTGCTGAGGCTGACCAGCTGCAGCGGCCCCATCACTCCACACCAGGAGCCCCTCCAAGGTGAGGCCGGGGAGCAAAGTCTCCCTCACACACACCCCGAGGCAGGAACCTGGACCCGGCACGGACACTGGGGCTGATGAGCCCACGTGACATCTGAGCCACGTGGGAAGTGGCCCCTTGCTCCTCGCAGAGCGCAGCCAGGTACAGGGGCCCCTGTGCTGAGTGCGTACAGGCATTCGGCTCGCACGCCCGGTTTCCAAATGAGCACACGCTCTGGCCTGTCCACGGGCCCTCTAGGAAGAGGCCAGGGAGAACAGGACCCTGAGCCCTGGGAAAAAGCTGTTCCCACGCCCACCCCCATGCCCTCCCGCCTCCCTCCCATGGCCCCTTTAGGTGACGCTACTTCTCTCCAAGCGGTTTATTTTAAAATAAAAGTAGTAAAGTTTGGAAGCTGTGCGAGAAAGGGAGAAGCAGGGCTGGGCCAGGTGGCCGCATTCCAAGTCCGAAATCTCGACACGGGGTCAGTTGGAACCAAGCGTGGAGCCTCCTGCCTGGTGGACACAGGGCAAGAGATAGATTAAAGAATCTATCCTGTCTCCTACCAAATTCAAGTCCTGTGACGATGAGGGACAGGACAGCAGGCAGGGGGAGGCGCCTCGCCCTTAAGGGTGCTCAGCCTGTGTCAGTGGTAAGCTGAACTGTGCATCACGTTCCGGTACAAAGTTCTCTGGAATGTCTGGAGTGGATCTCAAACAGGCCTTCAAAGCCTCAAAGTCAGGTAAATTAGTCATAGGACCTGGTTCTCCCTGGGGTAATCCCGGTTTCAAAAACCATCAGCCACATCTCAGATTTTAGCTTTGGAAAATACAGTGACCAGAATTGCATATGGAAATGGACAGTGGAAGATGTGGATAACCTACAAAGCGTTTCTTCCTGGCTGCGATATGACCAACACATCACACCCTTTAAACTAAGTTCTAGCACTGTCTTTAACTAAATGACATTTTAAATGGAAAAGAAAATCAGTGACACCTGCCAGATGTCAAAATAGGTAGCCTTGTAAACACAGCCACAACCAGGAGCAGAGAGACAAGGCTGTGCTATTGCTCAGATCACATCTTCCTTTGAACAGAAACTTCTAAAGCCACTCTGCAAGCTCCAACTGAAGACAAGTTTCTCAAAAATCCCAGCTGAAAGGGTGATGGAAAGCTTTGAGGGACACAGAAAACAGAAAAGACAGTAGGGTGGTAAAGAAAGAAAGATCACTTTAATTCTTTTTATTTTTACTGGTAGGCACCTTATCAACTATATCATGTTCATTATGTTGTGTGATTCTTTCAATAATGCTGGACAGAAACACTTTAACACCACTTTACAGATGAGGAAAAAATGAGATTTCAAGAAGTGATGTAATTCTCCAAAGTTAATCAACTAATAGATATCTAGGTCAGGATTCAAACCCAGCCTGGGGGCGGTAGCCTGGCTGTCCATTTTACATACTGATTCCCAACAGCATATGAACTAGGAATTGTAATTCACATTAGTTTAAGCAAAAACAGGAATGTATTAATTCCCGTAAACAAATCATGAGAAGGAGTAGAAAGAATTAGTCCCAGAAACAACTAGTTCCAATGGATATACACACTGTTAGTTTGCTAACACTCTTTCTTCCACTCTTCTACCCCTCCTTCCACCTTTCCTTTTCTCTCATCTCCATCTTTTTGTTTCTCACTACATGTTAAGTTCATTCTCTTCACCACATTTTCCCATCTGTCTAAATCCATTACAATGGGCAGCTTTGGTGTCCCACCATACTAGGTAAATATAACTCTTTCCTGCCTTCTCAGAGAAATTACTAAGGAAATGGCTATTATTGTTGTGGTTTGCTTGCATATCTACTTCTGAACAATAATGGGAATGGTTACGATGACCTATTCAGGCTTGGTCATGTCTAAAACTACTTGGTCTGTAGCTTTAGAATTGGAAAACCCTTTCAGAACCCCACAGTGTTGGAGAGGGAAGCCACTACCCCAAAAGAAGGGAATTAAAGGTTGGGACCAGGCAATACAATAAATGGCCACTCTCTGGCAGGGAAAGACTTTGGAGGTGGGTAGAAATGTTTTAACTCTATGCTGTTGCTTCCTGGGTGTGACACTGCATTTAGTCACTGTAGTGAGATATGAGGTAATACATTTAAAGTACTGTCAATGCTCAATAACTAATTGCCAAATAAAATAATGACAAAGTACTAGTTAAATGCAAGTTTCTGGTATTGTTGATAAAGTTTTGGTCTTTAAATTTTTCTTATCATAGTCTAGATGGGATACAATTCCAAAACTTTTGTTTTTTTCCTACCATGTGGCCTCTTTCCCCAAGCAGCATGTTCAAATAGATAGTAAGCTCCTGGAAAGCAAGGACAATACTTTCTGCATCTTTTCTCCTCCCGCAGCACACAGGGCTGGTCTTAGGCCTATGTTAACAGTGCTTGTTTAAAAAGCACTTGCTAACTTGAATCATTGAAAAGATTTACAGACTAGTCACATTGGGAGGACATACCCAGATTGGGCAGTGCTTCTGCTGGTGTTCTATGTCCTGGCCACATAGCTATGACCGAGAATAGGTATTCAGAGTGTTAATATTCACTTTTATAGGAAATTAGCAAATGGGTGATTTCCATCAATTTCTTTAACCTAAACTTGAAGAGTCATGTGAAATAGTTTTCATATTCAATAACATTGTTGTCTGAAGATTGAGAAATATTATCAACATTAAGCTAAGCCCCGACAACCCACCTTGTGTTACGAGTTTTCGTTATTTAACCATACTCTTCTCATGGCCATTTTAATGCATTTTCACATATTAATTATGTTCATGCTAATGTCCTGAAATAACCTCAGCCAAGTTCATTATATATTTTGATGGAAAAGCACTTAAATCTAGAAGACAATTTATATTTATATTTTACAAATTGGATTTGGAATAACCATTGAAGAGCTTTCTCTAAGTAGACTCCGATTTTGAAATTCTAATTAAATTTTATATTTTGTTCCACAAAAAAATAAGCACATCATTATTTTGGATGAAATTACTAAGTATCTCACCCAATTATTCATGGCTTTGAAACATGAGTTACTGCTTCTTGTCATTTTGTCAGTGGATTGAAAATCCTCTTCCAGAAATACTAAGAATTGTGGATGAATACTGAAGAGACAGGATATCTGGGATACTAGGATTGATCTGCACTGTGTGTGTAGGAAGTTCAACTGCTAAAGGTGCTAGAACATTAATTTGGATGCCAACATTTCTTTTGCATGAAAATGAGATGCATGAATCTCCTACTTTGCTTGAATTGGATTGATTCCTTCATCTTCTGAACACTTTTAATAAAAACTCTGAAGAGCTTCTCATCCCTGTGGAATGTAGTACAACCGCATAAGGCTGCCCTCCAGGACCTGCAGATTCCAACTTCTGCCTAAGTCCACGGGCCTCATCTTGCGTCACTCTCCCTTCACCCACATTGTGCTCCAGACACATTTTCTTTCAGTTTCTCTAATAAATATAACATGCTTCCCACTGCTTAAGTCAGCTGTTCACAAATCGATTCCCTCTGCCTGGAACGCTCTCCTCGCCTTCACCTGTCTTACTCTCACTTGCTCTCAAGTTTCTGCCTAATAGAATTTCATCCTGACCTCCCAGACCACGTGAGGCAAGTTTTCATAGAGCTATGTGTTTTAGGTGTGAATTTCTAAAGCCCTAGTTAAGGTGTATAGTTCCCTTAGTAATAAATAGCTTTGTCCCAAGGCTAGTAGGAACTGAGAATAAGAGCAGGAACACTTGGATTCTTTCAATCTTCTTTTTCCTTCTTTCCAGCTCTAGTTACCCAGAGAATAAGGTCAAGGAAACAGGAACTGAAAAAAAGCAAATGCTGAAAGGTTAGAGTTGACTACCCGTGAACCCACACATCCCACTAGCTAGGCTAGTGGGGATAAGAGGGGTAAGGCACTCTTCAGAATGAAACCCCAGTGGAGAAACCATCCATGAAACTACTTCGCCTGGGCAATTATCAGTCTCTGCTGCCTGACTGGTCAGTCTCTGACCCAGTCAGAGCTGGGTCTCCCTACACAGCTCTGAGCACTCAGCTCCTTGCCTTCAGTACTGACGCTCTAGGCACAACCTTGATCCCAACTTATACTTAGTAATTTTAGCCAGTGCCCTTCTCTGTCCTTATTTTACACAATTTACTTAAATAAAGAGTGTATTCTGATGCCTACAAATGTATTTCAACTTGATAATTTCCCATGCAATTTTCTATACTCACAAATAATATTTTCACACAATTCCTGAAACTTAACTGTCAATAATCCAAAGATTTATGGATAAGAAGGAAGGAGACCTCTGATGAGTTGAGGACTGTTATCAATCTACAGTCCCATCACACATCTCATACTTTCTTTATTTACTAGTAAAGATTGAAATAATTAATTATGTATTTTTCTAATTATTTGTTCACTGTTTGTTTCCTCCTCAGTAGTCTATATACTTCATGAGGTTTGTTCATTGCTTTATCCCCACTGATTAAAACACAATAGATGCTAGGGCAGATGCGGTGGCTCACACCTGTAATCCCAGCACTTTGGGAGGCTGAGGTGGGTGGATCACCTGAGGTCAGGCATTCGAGACCAGCCTGACCAATATGGTGAACCCTTGTCTCTACTAAGAATAAAAAAATTAGCCGGGCATGGTGGCATGCACCTGTAGTCCCACCTACTTGGGAGGCTGAGACAGGAGAATGGCTTGAATCTGGGAAGTGAAGATTGCAGTGAGCTGAGATCATGCCACTGTACTCCAGCCTGGGTGACAGGGTGAGACTCGGTCTCAAAACACACACACACACACACACACACACACACACACACACACACCATACAACAGATGCTCAATGAATATAGAGCAAATAAATAAATACTACAATAGAATGGGAGAAGGAGGAAGAGACTGGAGGAGAAAACAAAAAAAATTATATGTTTTTCCTCTATTTTCTTACTAGCTCAGGGCTGCAACAGTATGTGCTCACTAACTCCTCCCCTTTCTTCTCTGGCTGCTCTTCCCCAAGTGTAAACTTTAATTTCTCTGCCATGGGCTTAAGTGCTATACAACTGAAGAAAATAAGTCACTCATCTTTGTGGCTGTGGAGAAAACACGTTAAATATTGGTTTTCAAATTTGCTTAAATCTTACTGAAATGTTTAGGGATATAAGTTATTTTAGAATAAGTCCTAAGTTTTTTTTTGTTTGTTTCTGTTTCAAATCTAATCTAAAAAGCTAGTTGTGAGTAATCATTATTCACAGACACTGAAGGAATTCAATATACATTCCATATTGTATTTTCAAACTGCACTTTCAAATTGCATTTGAATAGTAATTCAAATGCATTTCAAATAACACAAGGGGCCAGTAGATGGATTGCAGAGGCTTTCTTGAAATGCAGATTTTTTTAGAAAAATTGTCTTGAGACTTGGGAAAAATTTTTGGAGTGATATGTGTGACCATGAAGATTCATCCATGGGATTGGAGTCTACATGTTTGGGCTTTCCTTTGAGGTGAGGATATAAATTAACGCATGGATCGAGCAACAGTAAATTCCAGCAGTACTTCTGATTAGCTGATAGACTAATGTTATCACTGAGATTCATTTTTAAAGGGATAAAAGTTTCTGACAACAATCTGATCTGAGACCTATAAAAATAGTTTGTCAGTTTAAAACATTAAATTGAGTTACAAGAGATATTTTAAAACAGTTCTAAAAATAAGAGAAGGAATTTGGGTGAACTGTTTGAGTGTTTATGTTCATTCCATATCGAAGGCTTGGTGTTAGAAAAAGGCACCCATTGTGGGTAGAGAAGGAAAGATCCAGGAAGGAGCATAGCAAAGGCTGTGGGCCAACTTTCACTCCCACCTTGAATAAGCACCTGTGCCCGACACAGACCATGGAAACATAAGCTATGACTCTGCTTCCAGTTTTAGCAAGATATGAAATGCATTGATAAAGTTTAATAAGAAAGATTCCTGTTGGGCCTTGATAGTTTTTAATACATTTATGCTCTTTTAACTAGCCTGAGAGTCAATTTCACAAAATCATGAAACACATGGGCTCCTGACATAAGACAGAACTTCATTTGAATTGTGAATTTGTCACCCACTAGTTCAATGACCTTTCTAAGACCTCTATGAACCTCAGTAACTTAAACTACAATATTGAAATGATAGTATCTTTGTTAGTAATTTGTGTTGAGGATTAAATAAAATCAGGTATGTATCATGCCTGGCACACTCTTTCGTACATAGTAGATGCTTAATAAATGACAGTTGCTGCTATATTGTTTTTTAATAGTAGTTTAAATAGGGAGTATTTAAAATAAAAGGATGCTTATACTGATATGAGTAAACAACACAGATCAAGCTGTAGCCCACACGATTCAAACAATTGGCTCCAGTATATCAATATATCAAACTAATTTAAATGAGATATTTTCTTGAGTACTTGATTCTATCAACAAATAATAATGACAATTAAATAAATGGAAGCCATTTGCTGGTCTTTGGCAATAACAAAATATATAACAAGCTGTCCCTATTAATGAAGCAACCTGCATATCAACCTGTCATAAAAATGCAAAATACAGTGAACTAAGAAAACATATAGCTATACACATAGAAACGTCCACTTAACTTTTCACACTTCAGCAAATATTACAACTGCTCTTATTTGAAGATATGTCTTATCACATCCTAATTTTTCCATATAATGAAAAAGTTTATTTCATAGACATGCATGCACGTGCACACACACACATATACATAGCTTGTGCGAAACTATCAGAGCACACAAAATACAGAGGAGGTAGAGTGTGGGGTTAGTACTTTATATTTCAGTCGTAGTTTCACAGGCAGTCATTCTGCAAGTGGATTTCAAAAAATAATGACATTAACCAAAACTCTATTTAGTTTTCTATATCAGTATTGATTTCACCTACACTTGTCGAATTTATATTGTCTCTTTAATTGCCCACTTCCTACTGCCTCTCACTTTCCTGAGCTGAGTATGTACCACAAATATGCTCACTATTGTCCTTTGAAATAAGATATCTCTGAAAACAAATGGAAAGAAACAAATTAAGTTTATTTTTCCCTACCTCTGTTCCTTATTAGACCTGCTCCTGAAATTCTTTGGTTTATTAGACTTAAAAAAAATCTACATTTGTTGTATTAGTAAATAACAAAATTACATTATATTCAGTTCTTTACAAATTGAGAAATTATCTTATTCTTGGAATGACATTTTAAACCATGAAAATTAAATGGCGAATAAGATTTTTAGAAGCAGTTTAAGAAGCTGACATAAAAGTGGTATGTGGTATCAGTGGAGAATGCCTATAATGTAATGGGTGGGGGAAGAATAATAAACAAAGTAAAATGATAAAGTTTAATATTTGGAGGTACCTAAGTATAATCAATGATTCTTTGTATTAGTATTGCAATTTTATCGTGAGTCTGAAATTGTTTCAAAATAAAATGTAAAAAAAATAATACCAGGTAAAATTTTAAATGATGATTCCTTGTGTTCGCTTAAGGTTGTGACTGTGTAATTTGGGGGAATATGATATAATAAATGAGACTTACACTGAAAGCACCCAATACGAACTAATTAGATACCCCATACCAAGGCTAAGCCATTTTTAAAACGTGTTTATCTCTTTTTGGTAAATCCTGGTTAAGGTATAAATAATTTCAAAATCCAATACTACTCCTTCCAAGTCATCACGAACAAAATAAAATAAAATATAAAATATAAAGGGTTTCAAATAAATTTTGCTCCAAATACAATTCCAGTCACTCTTAAATATCCTGGCTTAGCATTACCAAAATAATATCATCAAAGGAAAGCCACCCAATTTGCAAGCCACACACTGGCAATATCAACTTGATTAAAGTCATACTTATAATAAATTATTTTTTCTAGTTACTGGGCATTTTAATCTTCTGAGTTGTCTGTAGGAAACCTATCGGGCATCCAGAACCCAGAGCTCTGCCATCAGAACTCTGTCCTGGGATCAGAAGCCATCTGCATCTGTAAACATGGCCTCATGTAGTAATGTACAGGTCAATGAGTGTGCCCTTCACAATGGTTCTCAGTCCTTTCTTTATTTCAACATCATGGCATTTATGGCTTCCCTCATGAGACAACTCTACTATTCTCACAATTTATCTAGGTTTCTGGAAAAATATGTGGGAATGCTGCCTTCCTACCCAGTTACCTCAGACAACAGGTTTATTAAGGAATACACTTTCCTTTCTCATTTTTATTTCAGAGGAAAAAGTTCTCACCAGACATTTATTTTCCCCATGGTTCTCTAAGAGGGAGACACAAATGGGGAAACCATAAAATAAAATCAGAAAAGACGAGACACCAAAATAATTATGTAGCTTGACTTTGATGTCTGAACCCCTTTTTAAAAGTTAAAGAACAAGTTCTCTTTCCCCTTGCAGATAAATCCATGGGAACTTCCTCAGTGCAGTGGGAATACAGAGTATAAAGTAGCTCTCTTTACCCTTGGGAGGAAATTTTTCCTTTTTTACCTTTCCAAAAGAAATGACTAATTGTTCTTTAATTCTCAAACAACCTTATCTTTTGGTAGCTCAATAATGGCAGCAGCTGGTATACCTTGGACTCAAGGACTGTTGACAAGATCACTACGATTTCCAAGATTTCCAGAAATTTTTGGTTAAGAATATTTTAAAAATTAAAAAAGTGCAGAATTTGATCTTTCAAAACTGGCAAATTAATGCCTGGTTATAGAGAATGGTCCCCTTTTGAGGAGAGAAACTGGGAATCGTTTGGAGCACAGTTTCATATAAGGAAGAGAATGTAAGGTTTACACCTGCCATCACTAATTGTGTGACTTCAGGCAAATTACCCTTTCTGGGTCTCGGTTTCCTTATCTGAAAAATGGGGATGATAATAATACCGCACCTACTTCATTTGCTTTGATGATTAAATGAGGTAATACATGTAAAGTGCTTGGAAGAGCACTTGCATCTAGTAGAGTTTATTATCAATGCTACAGGAGTTACTAGGAATACATGATGAATTCTGCCTTTATACTTTTCGGAAGACTTGGCATTAGAATTTTATTTTTAAGGGCACCCCAGTGCAAGAGCATAGACTTTTTTCTCAAACATCTTGAGAACACCAGAAGGCATTTGCAGATATCAAATTGCCAACTCACATCAATATGCAATTTCTAAGTTTCAACCCAATACTCTTTGCCTCAAGTTGTTCTCCTTCCACTTTAAAGAAATCATTACTTCCTGTGTTAAACAAATGCCATGAAATCATCTCAGAGTTCCCCCATGAGTGATCCCAGTTTTGAAGAGACTATTCTCAACCCACCTGTCAATTATTTCAGCGTGAAGTCATCCGGAACATCTGTCCTGAATTACCCCAGACCGCACCTGGACTTCAAAATGATGGAAAATGGTGATCTAACTGTGCAGAAAACATTGTGAAACAGGCCACATTCTCAAACTGGTTTGGGAAACTTTTAGAATAAAACGTGTCTGGCTAGGTTTATTCATTCTTAATTATTATTCTTTGTGTATATAAAAGGATTTCAAGCCATTAATAAGTGACTGTAAGTGATTTTTAGTCATATTCACTAACAAAAAGTCTTCCCTTATGTATCAAAAAACATGTAAACCTCAAATTGATTAAGTTTGCTTTTCCTGGAGAAATTTTATGGAATATGATACCTGAACAATTAGAATGTGAACATATTGAAGGATGAAGCAACCTTAATATTTCCATAAATTATAAACATAGAAAAATAAACTGAAAATTCCAAATATTTAAAACCTTAAGTTTACAATGAAATTGAAAGAACTCAAAACAATCTGCTATGTTCAGCCTAAAAGGCGGCATTTGTAAGAGAAGGAAAGATACAAAGCAATCTGGCCTGGAATGATAGAATGGATATGGATACAATTCTAGTTCCTTGTAGAAATATTCTAAGCAATGCTCTATACCTTTTCCTTTCCCATAAACTGATAGCACTTGAAATTATTTTTGTACATTTATAAATTCTCTCAAACATCACATAAAATATTTAAAAAGAAAAAATTAAAGTATGACTTTTTGGAGGTCAAGATAGAAAGCATTAATTGTTTTGTGATGAAGGAAAGGAAGTTTGAGTAAGTGCTATATGAATGTAAGCCTTTGATGAGATAGAAAATGGTCATTCTAGAAGTCCATTTATTATTTTTCGTTAACTTATTTAGGGCCCACTGTATTTCTGAAGTTTTATATACAAGATAGATTTATCTTGGTCTTCAGGGGATATGTCAGGAAACAGATGATTAAATGGATGGATATGAGGCAGCTTAGGAAATGACAAGATAGAAACATCTATCAGATGCGTTGGGACCTGAGAGTGGTCTCACTCAACTCAGGTGGGGAAGAAGAGCAGCAGGGAAAGTCCCAGAGAAGGCAATGCTGAGCTCTGTTTCAAAAGATGGATTAGCGCTGGCAGAAGGAGGGTGCCGGAAAGACTCCTCAGGCATGAGAAAAGCATAAGCAAGGTCCCAGAGCCGTGAGTCTGTGACACATTCAGGGAGGAGTAAGTATTTCTTCTGAAAATGCCATGTGGGAATACAATATGGAAGGCAGGGAGTGGCAAAGGGTGGGATTGGGAATCTGGATTGAAGCCAGACCTTTGAATATACTAAGAAATGTGGACTTTATCCTTCAGAGCAATAGAGGATGTGGAAGAACTGCAAACAGACAACAGGGAGAAAACAAAATCCCTCTGCTTACAATGAGGAAAATAATTGGTGGCCAGGGCACAGAGATAATCACAGGAAGCCTCCTATGGAAGCTGTTATAATAGCCCAAGTTAATTTTTTTAATGTTTTATTTTGAAATAATTATAGATTCATAAGAAATAGCAAAATACAACAATAAAATCCTATATACTTGTAAACCACTTTCTTTTAATGGTAACAACTTACAGAAATATAAGGTATTATAAAAACCACTCACATTGGAACAATGCTATTAACTAGACTACAGGCTTTATTCTGATTTACCAGCTTTACATATCTATAGGTTTATGAAATTTCATCACATGTGGAAATTCATATAATGATCACATGAAGTTATAACTCAAGTGAGATTTGATAAGGACATGAACGAAGAAAAGATGGAGAAAAGAGGAGAAATGCACTAAATATTTAGGACGTAAATGCCAACAGTTAAAAGTATGGATTCTAGTTTCCCAGGCTGCATTCCAGCTACACCGCTGACTAGCTTTGTGGCTAGGGATGCTGTGTAACCTCTCTGTGCCTCAGTTCTCTTGTCTGTCCAACTGAGACAATAATAGTACTTTTTTTTTTTTTTTTTGAGATGGAGTCTCACTCTGTCACCCAGGCTGCAGTGCAATGGTGTAATCTTGCTCACTGCAACCTCCACCTCCCGGGTTCAAGTGATTCTCCTGCCTCAGCCTCCTGAGTAGCTGGGACTACAGGCATGCACCACCATGACTGGCTAATTTTTGTATTTTTAGTAGAGACAGGGTTTCACCATGTTGGTCAGGCTGGTCTTGAACTCCTGGCCCTGTGATCGGCCTGCTTCCATCTCCCAAAATGCTAGGATAACAGTCATGAGAATCACAGTACTTTCTAAAGATGTAGTGAGCAATAAACTAGTTTATAACAAGCATAGAACAGTAGCTAGCATATGGTAAGTGCTAAGAATGTGTTAGCGATTACTGTTAACCAGAATCTAGATAGAGACAGACAGGAAGTGGAAGTGAAGAAAAGGCCAAACCTAGGGCTTACGCTACTTAGTAGGTGGCACTGGTATCTGCTGATGTAGAATGACAGGTTTAGTAGGGGAGGGAGGTTAGTAAAATTTGTTGTGCCTTTTTCATCCAAGTAATGAAATACTTGAAGAAGGTTAAGAATGATGAATAGAGGCTTATGAACTAAGAGGTTATTCATAATGGAGGTGAAGTCCAGAATAATGCTTGTGCCAAATTTGTACCCCCTATGAAGTCTAGCATGAAGCCCATCTAGAAAGAAATATGATTTCTTATGGTGACAGTTTGTAAGAGGGGCTTTGTCTCTAGTCTCCAGGGTTTGCTCAGTATATAACATAAGCATGGCCACAAATCTCAGACTACACAGAATGCAGACTGTGGCTTGGGAAATCCCTGACAGGTATGAATCTGGGAAATGTTCCCTTTCATTGGAGTTCAGGTTCCACATGATTGCTGACGTTTCCAGGAATCTTGATGTCATTCTGCATCTCTTCAGGTATTAACCTTGAGAGGTAACTTTTCAAAAACTCTCTACAGCGATTGTTGCTATTAATTCAAGGTTGAACATAAAGTAATTTGCACCCCTCTACTGACTTCACTTTCATGTGCACGTTATGGAGACATGCAATTTTCTCTTTGCGGCAAGCTATGGTTAGAAATGGCCAATCAAAATACAGCACTACACTACTCAGGAAACAATGATTGGTCTAGGAAGAGGCCACTTGTACCAAGCTCTTCCAATCCCATTCTGTCTTTTGGGAATTTAAATCACAGAGATAGGAGGAAGATGGATCAGCCTCACTTTCTGGAAGGCCTCTAGAAAGAGTATGAGAAACCTCGCCCCTGCATTGGCATTTAGCCCTTTCTTTGTATCTAGTAGCTACTTCAGCTTCCTCTTAAAATTATCTATTACTTATTATTTTCTTTTTTGAGATAAGATCTACTTCTGTTGCCCAGGCTTGAGTGCAGTGGCAGAATCACGGCTCACTGCAGCCTTGACCTTTCAGACCTGAGTGATCCTCCTATCACAGTGCCCCAAGTAGCTGGGATGAGAGGCATGCACCACCACATCTGGTTAATTTTTTTTTTAAAGATTTTTCTGTAGATACAGGATCTCACTGTGTTGCCTCAGCTGGTCTCAAACTCCTGGGCTCAAGCAATCCTCCTGCCTTAGCCTCCCGAAGGGCTGATATTACATGTACGAGCCACTGTGCCTGGCCCTGTATCCTTTTAATACTTCACTTTTCTCCTTTAGTTAGCATGCTTTCTGTCCTTTGCAACCAACAAAATTTAAATCTTAAATAACTATTAGCAAGACTATACTGGTTATTTATTTTTTTTGGTAGCGTAAAGTGGCACACACTTTGGAATGTCAGTCTGGCAGTATGTGTCAGCATTATAAGTGTGTTTATATTTGGCTTAGCATTTTTTCTTCTAGCAATCTATATCAGAAAAATATTCAGACAAGTTCAGAGAAATATATGCGTTGGATGATTATGAATATAAAATTTGGAAACTGAATGCCAAGAAAATGATCATTAAATAAATTAGGATATAGCAATGTGATAGAATATTATTAAGTCATTAAAAAGGATGATTTATACATGTTTACTCACTAGAAAGGAATGCCATGAAATAGTAGTAAAAAGGACAAACTACAAAACATCTTAGATAGCATGATCCAATTTCCATGATAGTGTGATCAGTGCATGCATGTGTGTATGTGGGTGTGTGTGTGTAGCCACAGAAAGAAGTTTGAAAGGATATATGCTAGATTCTTAAGAAATGGGGGTTCTCTTTAAGTGATGGGTTTTATTTTTGTCTTTATTGTATATTGTCTATATGACTTTCTATATTGTTTTATGTAGTAGAAATGAACTTGTATTTGTAATCCTTTTTTTAAAAAAAAAATAAAATATGTTTTCTTATGCAGAAATCCATGTGCATTTTCTTAAATTGCACGAGCACACTTTGCCCACAGCTGAGACAGGGACTGATGTTTTACAGTGAAACAAGACATTTGCATATATGCATATGTACCTTTTATGGATGAAAAGTGTTGAGCCCAAGGCCTTAAGTATGTCGCAGTTATAGATATGGCCTGTGTATTAGTTTCTTACGGTTGCTAGAACAATCACAAACTTCATGACTTAAAACAACAGAAATGTATTCACTCACAGTTCTGGAGGCCGTAAGTCCAAAATCAGTGTCACTGGGTTGAGCACAAGGTGGTCATAGTGCTATATTCTCTCCTGAGGTTCCAGAGGAGAACTCGTTTCTCACATTTTCCAGCTTCTAGTGGCTGCCAATATTCCTTGGATTGTGGTCACATCACTCCTCCAATTTCTGCCTCAGGTTGTATCACCAACTCCTTTGCTGTCTGTAGTCAAAATCTCCCTCTCCTCCATCTTACAAGGACACTGTTGATTATATTAAGGGCCCAAGAGGATAACTTCCTCATTTCAAGATTCTTGTTTGTTTGTTTGTTTTTCAGGAAACCACTCAGACTGCATCCTCTTACTCTTACTCTCCAGGGAGGAGAGAAGAATGATCATCAAGGGCAGAAGGCCGTTGCATCGAAGCAACGCTGAAAACTGGCTTCATGCTCAGGAGAGAATGCTATGCCTTTTCCTCATTGTTTCTGGTGCTCTACACATTCAGAGAAACTCCTCTAATAACAAACCATAGAAATGATCCCTGAAAGTATAGTCTCCAAGATTCTTAACCACATCTGAAAAGACCCTTTGTCATGCCAGACCTCAATAGGAATGACACCATGCTTGATAGGCTGAAGAAGGGACCTAGAGCCAGTGAATGAGACAGAAGGTTTATTGAAGGTACTTATATACAGGGTGATCCAGTGTCCGTGGGCTGGATAAAAGAACAGCTACCAATTGTGAAAAACATATGGTTTATATGGCATTTTCACTTAACACCTTTCTTGTATCAGCCTACACCTCACAAACTTTTAACTCAAAACAAAGGGCTTCGATCCCTGTATGGCCCATGTTCTATAGAATGGGGATTCTGATGTTCCTCATAGATAAGGAATGAATCTCTGGGTTGGACACTTCCAGATTCCTTAGCTGTGGACTCCACACACACATTCTTTTTAGACCATTGGGTCAGTCCAAGGGTATTAAGTTAAGTTATTGCTGTCAGGTGTGTCTGTTACATGGGGTTATTCTCAGGATATATGCTTAAGTTAAGTTATTGCTGAAAGGGACATCTGTCATATGCCCATTTTCCATATAAGGTAACATTTACAGGTTTCAGAAATTGGGAACCAATATTTTAGGGAGATTATTTTTTACCTTTTGCTGTATACCATCCTAAAGAATTCCACATTAAATTTGCCAAGACTATTCATTTGCCTTTGTATCTATTAGAAACACACAGTTGAATCCATGGATTAAAACAGCATCACAAAGTAAATTTAATAATATATTTCAAGCTTTGCAATGAAGCATTTATCATTTTACAATTCTAGGAATATAAAAGTATACATTTGTGTCACATTTATGTGACACTTGGTAAACAAAGTTCAGGAATCTAAAGAGAGAATAGATAATCACAGTTCTAGGAGGAAAAAAATGGCACAAGCAAATGAGGCAATTAGGGAGATTAATGAAAGAAAGAGTTTATGGAAATCAACAATGGATAGTGTGATAGCAAGAGAGGTGACAGTGGAAATATGCCAACATTAGGTTTGAAAGGGGCAAAGGAAAGGAGAGAGAGATTACCAAATGTAGACAGAGCTGAGGTGTGACTGTGGCTTCAGGAGAGGGCTGCTGGACAGGAGTCACAGCCTTAGTAGAGAACCTCAACCCCTTCTAGGTTTCCCCCTGGAGCAGAAAGCAGTGACCTTACAGTGGCCAAATCAATGGGAAGTCAGTTGGCAAGGGACCCCCTTGATGCTGTCCATAGAGATGGATCAGCCTTCTAAATATGATTAACTTGGAGAAGGGTAGAAAATGAATCTAGCTCTGAGGTCAAGAAAAAAATATCTAGTACATGCTGCTAGAGAGCTATGAGGAAAAGCATAGTACCCTGGAATCAGAGGGAAAAGAGTTATTTCAAGAAGGCAGTTGGGTTAAAATGCTGCTGAGAGGCCAAGTAAGATAAAGACTAAGAGATGTTCATTTATGTTTAAGACAAGGGGATGTTTGGTGACCTAAGTCAGTTCTGCTTAGATGCAGTGGTGAGCGATGACACCGGGTTGGACTAGTTTGAAGAGCGAGGTAAGCAAGTGGAGACAGCGAGTGTAGACAAGAAAACTCATTCTAGCTTGTTTGGGATGGGAAAAGAGGAATAGGGCAATAGCTGAAAGACAAGAGGAGTTTGAAGAAAAATATCGTTCTCTCCTGAGTTTGGAAACGTCTTAACCAGGTAAGAACGCTAATGAAAGGACAAAGGTGAGAGGGAACAGGGAAAGGACCATGGAGAAGTGTCCATCATTCTCATCCAGGAAAGTTTGGTCTGATGAATTAGACATGTCTGTTATGGACATGAGGTGGGAGTTGAGGGATGAAAGTGTGCAACAGATTCTAACTCAATTTCTATTTTATAGATAAAATTGTGCCCTACAGGTAAGGAAAGTAGGGAGTCATTTGTTCATTGTTCAGGTAACTAGAAAGAGGTCTTGTTATTTTCAGTCCAGGGATCCTTAACATTGGGCACTGTTTGTATGGCTATAAAGGAATACCTGAGGCTTGATAATTTATAAAGAAAAGAGGTTTATTTGGCTCACAGTTCTGCAGGCTGTACAGAAAGCATGATGCCAGCATCTGCTTCTGATGGTCTCAAGTTGTTTCCACTCATGGCAGAAAGTGAAAGGGAGCTGATGTGTCACATGGTGAGAGAGGGAGGAAGGCAGAAAGAGCAGAGAGTTCCAGGCTCTTTTCAACAACCAATTCTCTCGGGAACTAAGAGTAAGAATTCACTCACTCCACACAAATGGCACTAAGCTATTCATGAGGGATCCAACCTCACAATTCAAACATCTCCCAACAGGCCCTGGCCCCAACACTAGGGTCACATTTTAACACGAGACTTGGCAGGACCAAAGGAACTGTATTCAAAGCATAGTAGGCATTATTTTCAGAATGATGCCACTCATACATTAGAGAAATATGAAGTGATTTTCTATGTTCACATATTACTACTTTTATTTCAATAATTTTATTCACTAATTTTTATAGCTGCAATATACTATTGGCCCAGGATACTGGATTTCCTTTTATGGTGGCAATGTATAGTTTTTTTCCTGGTTAAATGCTTTTAGGCAATACAAGTTGATTTAACACATTCAAAAATAAGCAAAAAGTTATATAGATATTACTCAACTATGACAAAAATTGTGAAATTGTGATGGTGGCCCATGAGTGAATGACATTTGAGACATACTGCATTATACATGCTGCTTATCTGCAGGATTAATTTTGTGTTTATTGGTATAAGAAGAAAGTTTAGGGGTCCAAGTCTTCTGTCTGTAATCTTAACCTTGAATTACTGTCTTAAGCAATTAAAAATGCAAACTTCACCTGAAGAATTAAGAAGAAAGGATGAAACGACTTCCCAGCATTTTGCTGAGTGAACAGAAGGCTCATCTTAGCAGTGGATTTTATCACATAATTAAAGAGGGATTCCCTGATTAATTAAATGAAGAGGTAAACTCATTTAAACTGCTGATGCTAGGAAAAGATTACTGCAACATTTTTCTTCAGCCAAAATAAAGTAAATGGATACAGCTCTATACAACTTGAGTTTTTTGTTATCTACAGTGTAGTCCATTTGATGACAAATTTTCAATACTTACAGATTTATTCAGGCCTATTAAAAGCCTCAAAGCAACCAGGAAGTGTTATAAATATTTGAACAGAGAGCTGGATGTTTTGAATGCTGAATATATCATTAGAATCAGAGCTAGTGCACCAGCTGTGTTAGTGCAACATGACTTCCCTTGGTCCTTTGCTCACTCTGGTGACACTTGCCTTTTAATAATTCAGTCACGTTGTATCCTTCAGTAGTTGAGGGAAGCTCTATTTTTATTTTAAAGGGCTATTTCTCATCCAGAAAATAACAAGGCAAAACACTTATGAGAACGGTAAATCAATTTGTTTCCTAATAATCAGAGTTAGACATCATCTTTACTATTTCTTTGTAATCAGTCAGCTTCACATCGCAGATAGAATGTTTTAGCCATTTTTAAGGTAATAAACTCCTGATTCTAAGGAGGCCTTCTTCTAAGGGTCTCAAAGTATTGGGACCCGCCTCAACGTCAGTGAGGACTTGACCCTTTCTACAGTCCATTCCCTTTTTCATTTCTCACATACTGAAATGTTCAGAGTCACCTAATTCTGCATAGATGTCCTCTAATTTTTGGTCAGAATCAGGATCAACTCAGCATTCTATTTCTAGATGTTGATAGAAATCTCACCTAATCTCTTGAACCATAAGTGGCAACTGAAATTTGCTTGATATTTTCATTCACTCTGCTTTGGGTTTCTAGTTCCCAACTGTTTGACCTGCCCCTAAAAATAGTGTATTAGTTTTCTTGTTACTATTTTTCTGTATGAGAAATCACCAAAAGTGGATGACTTAGCAGTTATTTATTATCTCACAGTTCTGGAGTCTAGATTTTCTGTGGTTGACAAGGACCTGTTCCCCCTGAAGGCTGTAGGGGAGAAAACTTCTCTGCCTCTTTCTAGCTCCTGGTGGTTGTCAGCAATGCTTGGTGTCCCCTGGCTTGTGGACACATCACTCCAATCTCTGCCTCTGTTGTCACATGGCATTCTTTCTCTGTGTCTGTTTCCTCATGACTGAATTCGGGCCTACCCTAAACCAACATGACCCAATTTTAACTAAATTACATGTTTAAAGACCCTGTTTCCAAATGAGTCATGTTCTAAGGTATAAGGTGGACATTAAATTTAGAGTGACACTACCCAACCAAATAAAGATAGGATAATTTCCATTGACTTTGCTTTGGCCGAACTTTGATTTTCCTGGCTTTAGCCATCAGAGGAAACCAGAAGCCTAACTCTCTGGGAACTTGCTCAGATCTAACCTCTTTCCCTCCTATTGTGAACCAAAATGAGATGCTGTCGTCACCACCATGCTGGTATGTCACGTGGCCTTTGAGATTCCAAATGTTTTATGTGGGAGGATGGATGTGTTGTGCAACTCGCAAACCCAGGCTAAGGCCAAAGATCAAGAGAAGCCAAGCGTCTTTCCTTCTGTGAGGTTTTTAAGCATATTAAAAATGAAGAAATACCAAGAAGGTTTAAAAAAATTCACAGGATGCACACCCTATTGTACCTGTAGAAGATTCTGCTAGGAGCCTTGTAATTTCAGAGTTTGTCATTCAAAAAAACATCAGACTGAAACACTAGGATGGATCAGTCAGATCAAGCCATAAGGATGAGAGACAGAGTCTGGAGATAGTTCCCAAAGCTGGCATTATTGAGCACAATATACCTTGCCATCCACTATGGCTTGGTGTTTTAGGTTCATTGTCTTTCAACCTTAAACAACCTGTGAGATTGGCATTGTGATCTCTATGCTACTGATTATAAAACTGAGACTTAGGTAAGTAAAGTGAAAAACTCCCCAAAATTATTTTGAAACAGAGCCTCATCTGTGAGTGGAGAGAGAGACATGAAGGAGATGTTCCGGGTTGTCAAGTTGGCTCAGACTATGTGAATACTATTAGTTCTTTTTTTTTTTTTTTTTTTGGTTCTCCCTAACTTTATGTTACAATGACTATCCAGTCATGTGAAACGGGGAATAATTGGTTATCACGTGGCTGAGAGAAAAGCAAATAAATGACAAATGAGTTAGTTTTGTGTCTGAGAACGGAAACTCCAATTCTTCGCAGTCTGGGTTTGGTCTCACTCTGTGTCTCTGTGAATAGAGACTGTGCTTTTCAACAGTTAACCCAAAGTAACCCTGTTCACCAAAGCCTTCTGTCTCTCCTGCCGGTAAAGGTGTGAAGACTCCTCTGGTGTATTCCCTGCTGTGGATATTACTGTCTGATCTCCAGTGGCTTTGGTCTGTTTCATCTTTCTCAAGTCTCTGACTTGAAATGCTCTCTCAGCCATGCCAGCATCAAACTCTCAAGTAAGAGTGTACCCTCTCCTCCTGGGCCACAAGGCTCCACCTTCAGCTTGATCCTAATTTAATAACCTCAAGCCAGCATACCCAGTTCTCTCTCAGGGAGGAAAGATTACCTGTAATTGTGAGAGTGGAAAAATAGACCCCCACCTCTTTTCTGAAGCCAGCAGGAATCTCTGTGTTTAGTTGAGTTCTTTTTCCTTCCAGGATCATAGTCTGGCCAAGCAAGTAAAAAGGGAAAACTACATTTTACAATCTTGCTGACAGACAGAAAAAGCATGAGAGATACCAAAAGGTCAAATCTAAACATACAAAAGCAATAGTTATTCCATAAATCAGGCTGAACAGCACAGGACAGGGAAGAACTGGCAGTGGGTCTGGAGGCAACACGCGGGATTCTCAGTGAGAAGACTTTCTGTATGGTGTTTGAGGCCAAGCCTGCAGGCGAGATGAAAGTAGTTAAGGTCACTGTGCTGATTTGGACAAAGAAGTCCAAGGCCAAGAGTTAGCCAATCTTCTGTGACTTCATCCTGAAGTCTATGGTCTGTGTCATCAAACATCCTTCCTGAACACTTTGTTGCTGTTTATCTGCTGCAATAAGGTTACAGAAATTATTTACTTACAAGCAGAATTACTGCTACAGCCAAGTGTATGATGAAATATCCCTTCCAGGAGGTGTACACTGCGAACTTTTTGCCAATCCATGCGGTATTTCAGCTATAGAACCTTCATCAGAGCCAAAATAATTTATCTTTCTAAGGCCAATTAAAATAATGCAGGACTTTGAGCACCTGATTCTCTGGAAAATCTATTTTGTAGGCAGAGAAATCTTATTGGAAGGAGACTGGACCCATTCAAGAGGTTGATTAATGGGTACAAAAATATAGGTAAATGGAAGAAATAAGACCTAGTGCTCAATAAATCAGAGAGTGACTATAGTAAATAGTAGTCTATTGCTTTTTTCAAAATAGCTAGTAGGGGATAATTCAGATATTCTCAAAAGAAATAACAGATAAGTGTTTAAGATGGTGGGTATCCTAATTACCCTGATTTGCTTATTACATACTATATGAATGTATCAAAATATCACATATAACATGAAAATATGTATATCTATTATGTAGCAATAAAATAAACGGTAAATCTAAAAACATGGCATATTTGAAAAATTCTTTTGCAGCATCTGTTTCTAATTCAGTCAATGGATGCCATTACATCTCACTTTTTATGCTTATTGGCTTATGAAAAGCATGTCAGCTTACTGAATACATGTCTACCAGGAATCATTTTTACTAACCTGTCTTCTTCCTGTCTTAACACAAACCTGAAGGTTGACTTTCTGTCTTTTTAAGCCCTGGCATTCTTTAAGGTGCTGTCATGGCCACTACAGGTTGTCTAGAGGAAACAGTCTCCCAAGGAAGTTTGGATGTCCTCCACTCCATGAGGTAAAGCCGTCTCTTTGGAGTGCTTCTCTATTTTGATCAGCTGAGGACTTCTCTGCAGTCAGGAAAAGAGGGCATAGGTCTGAGACTATGGGGCCATCACTATTTCTGAGTAGAAAACAGCTTCCTAATGGGGATTTGCTTGAGATGTTTCAATACAAGTCAGGTCAATGGCCTCTACTTCTTTATTCTCCAAATGCCTTCCCTCTTAATACCCTTTCCTTTAAAGAAGACAAAGAACTGTCTTATGCTTCTGCTTATAATTTCAAATTTAAAAGAAGAATGCCTTGCCCATCTGCTGAGGTTGATTCAGACATCTGGTAGAGCCATCAGTAAGTGGTGCCAGGGGCTGGCGGGAATCCAGCTCTTGCTCCCTTCTCAGCCTACTTTAAGGGTTTATCAAAGCATCCTATAAATAAAGAATGGTCTGCAAGTCTTTGTCCTTGCAAAGGGCTTGCTAATGACTTTATAAATGTGAAAAAAAGAAGGTACTACCTGCAAAATTATTTTGAGTTTATATCTTGTTTAGGTTACAATCTCAAATAAGGTAATACTGTGATGGTGCCATAGACTGCCTGGGGGCTGACATTGCCTGCTTAAATCTCATAAGGCAGAATTATAATTTTTGATGGATACTTCCATTCCCTAGGTGTTGTCATTGAAACATAACCTTTAAGCACTGGAAGAAATTCTATTTGAAAATACTTCTCGATTCTTTTTACTTCCTATATTTCTAAGGTAAGAAATTAAGAAAAAAATATAACAACTGACTTTTAATTTAAGATGGAAATGATGACTTCCTCTAATCCCCACCATAGAGAATATGCTTTTGAGATTAGCAGTCTGGTGTGTGGCAATTTTTTTCCAGGAAGCTTCAAGGGTAAAATAAACTCTCTAGGATAGTATCTATTTTCCCACAGTTTGGGAAAGATTTTATTATAAAGCTTCTCACACCAAATGGTATTGTTATCCGTGTTTCCATCTCTATTTTACCTCTGGATAAGGAGACCCCAGCAGGGTTGTTGGTTACTTGTCTTAGTAAGGTACAATGTTACACAGAGCATAAGACAGAGTAGATGGCCAATCAAGTTGTTGAATAAACAAAAATGAAGGAAAGTTGGAGAAAACATGTCTGGAAATGTCTTAAATGTATATATTCTCTGGTGAGCTGAAGGCAATTGAAATAACTTAAATTAGGGGTCCTACAGCTTGAGAACCAAATCCATTGATTACCTATATTTTAAATAAAATTTTATTAGAAATTGGTCATGAATAGAGCAGAATAACCACAGTCATTTGTTTCATAATGTTTATGACAGTTGTCACACTACAATAGCAACAGAGTGGTTGTGATAGGGACTGTATGGACCAAAAACTGAATATATTTACTACCTAATGTTTTACAAAATAATAATAATAATAATAATAATAATTCTGAGACCTAACTTAAACGGAAAAGAAATAATGCACACAAGTGAGTAAGCAGCAAAGCCACAAGTCATTATTGAACGCTCGTCATGTGCTTAATACTGTTGCAGTGGACAGTATTAGTGGACGCAACAAGAGGCTTCTTATCCCTCTGGGTAGTAGGTCTTTTAACCACTTGAGGGCACCGATTTTAATCATTGTGCCAATGAAAGGGGAAGGCGTTATCCAAGTGCTGGACTAAAATAGATCTCATTGAGATGGAATGACTAGTAGAATCCCTAAAGAGAAGGTGAGCAGAGGGAACCAAGGCAGGTGCAAAAGTAACATTTTGGTTAAAACAATAACAAATATCTTCCCATCGCTCCCATTGCTATTTTCCTGAAGGATTATTGGAGAAGACATTGTATTCTGCACTCACTGTGTATAAAAGACTGGAAGTCTTGCACTTGGGTGTGGAATGAAGGGTGATCTCAGAGGGATGAAAAGCTTGGTACAGTTACATTACAGATATTTGATCTCTGTTATATATAGTTATCTTTTTTTTTCTGAGACAGAGTTTTGCTCTGTTGTCTAGGCTAGAGTGCAGTGGTGCGATCTCGGCTCACTGCAACCTCCGCCTTTTAGCTTCAAGCGATTCTCCCATCTCAGCCTCTGGAGTAGCTGGGATTACAGTCGTGTGCCACCACATCAAGCTAATTTTTTTTGTGTGTGTTTTTAGTAGAGATGCGGTTTCACCATGTTGGCCAGGCTGGTCTCGAACTCTTGACCTGAGGTGATCCACCACCTCAGCCTCCCAAAATGTTGGGATTACAGGCATCAGCCACCGTGAATGACCTATCTTTTTATATTTTATTGAAGATGTACTTTGAATCAAAGCGTCATGCTAAGTGCTTTATAGACGTTATTTAATTTGATTACAGTTTTGTGTGCTAAGCCTCATTATTTCTACACTATGGTTACATTATCATCATAGCAACTTCCTAATCCATACAGTGTATGAGTCAGTCAGGATAGGATAGATTATACTTCAGTGACAAACAAGTCCCACATATCAACGCCTAACGCAAGTTTATTTCTTGTGTATGTTACATGTTCACTGTGGGTGAGCAGGTGTCTCTGCTTACTGTAGTCACTCTCAGAACCAAGTTGACAAAGGATTCATCTTCACTCTTTTCATTTTCACTCATTCATGCTTTCGCCCACCAGAAATTGAGAAAGGAGAGTTATAGCATCTCCTACTGCCTATAGCATGCTCCAGCCAGAAGGGACACAAATCATTACTGAGACTGAAGCCCAACTTGTCCAATTCTTTTTTACCAGTTTTCATAGTTATATAATTCATTCACATTAATACAATAGTGTACTTCATAGGCATTTTTCACCCAAATTCTAAATACACAAGGAGTGAGTTGACATTTACTAGTTCAAGAAATATTTACCAAGTGCCTCTGTGAACCATACACTGTCTTAAACACTAGGAATATAGAAAAAAAATTAGAAATATTAAACTTCATTGAGCTTTTATTATAGCAGAGACAGAAAATAAATATATTAAACACTGAATTTAGTAAATAAAACTTAGCAAAATACACAGAATAGTTGGTGATAAGTGCTATGGAAAAAATAAAATGTGAAAGCAGGTAGAAGAAGATGGGAGTAGCTGAGATGCCTCTCTGTCCATAGAGTTCCTTTAATTTTGGGCCTGGACAAGACAGAAGCATAGGAGTCCTGGACAATTTGTGCTGCCTGAGGGAAACTAGCATAAAAGGCACATCTGAATTATTTTTGGTAATCTCAAGTCCAATAAAGCCATCGAGGCTGTCAGTAGTGGAGAACTGGGAAAAGCAGAGGTTTTCTCAGTATCATCTGGTTTTCTAAGACTCCTTCTGGATGGAGAGTAAGTAATTTGTAGGAGGGGCAATTGTATAATAACATTTAAAACTTGGACACTTCTATGTCTTCTTAAATATAATATAATTGTGGGCAAGAAAATGAAAGTCCAGTAGTCTTAAAGGGATACAAAGATGAGAGGGGAATGGATTTGTTTGGCTTTTAACAAAAAATTCTGGGCATATACCTTATGTGAACAGAGGTTAGAGATCAGCCTGTGGGCTTGTCTGGTAGTGGATTGCAATGTCTCTCTTCATTTATAATAAGAAACATTTGTAATGAGTTTTCCTAGTCCAAATTTTGGTTCTTGTTTCTGTCTTCCTGAAATAACTATCTTTCACTTGCACACTTACACTCCAAAGCCCGCCAGCCCTTTCACTGCCCCCATTGGTAGCTCACGGGGTGCTTTAAAATCAAATTATACTCCTTACTTTCAGTAATGCCTTTCTGTTTTCCCCTGCAGTTTTTCCTGCTTGTTATCAATCTTTATGTTAAAGGTTTCCAGCAAAGTGTGTGGATTTAAAAAAAAAATCCCCTTTGTAAGTGGCTTTTTCTATTAACCTGGCTCATCTCACCTTGTCAAAGCACTTAGTCGTGAGATAGTAACTTCTTCAAAGTCCTGGCTCAAATTTCAATTTACCAGTGACCTGAGGTGGATAAATCACTTTACAATTGTGACAAAGAAGGCTCCTCTGGGAATATAGGATTATTCATTTTCTGCCCAGCTACGGTGTAAGAATTTGAGAATTTCTTAATATTTCAATAGTTGCAAAGAATGATACCAACATTCCAATCCAGTGACTGTGGTCAGCTAGAGACATAGGGGAAGCTGCTGTTAGCATATTTTAGAGCTCAGGCTTCTTCCTGAAAGGTCATAATGTAGTTATGGCTCTTCAATTGCACCCCAGTTCCTAAGCCAGCATTCCACCCCCTGAACCCCTCAACCTACTACACTCCAGATGAGACTATAAGAGTGGTCTCATTAAATGCTCACATGTACCAACCATTGTGCTATGCATTGTGGTAGGTTGCATAAAGAGCCACAGTTGTTCAGACTGCCAAGTTTCCATAACCATTGCCACGTGACTTTACAGTTTCTCTCGTGGAGGCAGAATGTACTTCCACTTTACTGATGTTGAATTTAGTCACGTGGTGTGCTTTGACCAATAGAACATTATAAGTAATGATGTCCCACTTCCTAGCCTAGGCCTTCAGAAATCTTGAATGTGTCCATTCTTTCTCTTAGACATCTGCTTCTGTTATGAGAACAAGCCTGAGCTAGGCACCTGGAGGATGAGAAATACATATCCCCATTTCCTGAATTAACTTAACGAGCCAGTATCTGGTAATTCTTCAGACATGAGAGCAAGACCATGCTAGACCAGCCATCCCCCAGTAAGCGTCCCTCTGATGGCAGACACGTGAGTGAACTCAAGTAACACTACCTAAGCCTGGACCAGGTCGGCAGCAGTGTAAAGCTTATCCATAGGCTTAGGGTGAATAATAAATGGATTTTATGCGAGCCATGAATATTGAGATTTTTTCATGCAATAATTGTTAACTAGTAAGCACTTTATAAAGATTGGTTTGTTTAATCCTTACAATAATCTTATACAGTGGACTCTATTATGATTTCTATCTTACAGAAAACTGAAGTTTAGATAATTTAAAGATCACACAGTTGTAAAGTGTCAGAACTAAGATTCTAAACCCGAATGTCCAATAATTCAAAATCTCACCTATGTTTCATCACGTACCACTGTGAACTCCTGTCTCCTTGCTTTTATATACTTGCTCATTTAGAAAGGGAAGAGTTCAATGGTAACCCATTGAAATTGCTTAAACTCAGTCTTTCCTCTTCAAGATGAAAAGTTTCATTGCATTTTGTTAAAATCTTCAAGACATCCTGACTTTCCTTGGGTTCTTTGTTTTCTTGTAAAACTTATCTGGAGCAACTGTCCATAAAGAAATAGGCACAGGGCATTTCTGAACACTTAGGGAAACATTTTTTGATAGTAATAACTTGTTTATACAAGTAACACTGTTCTCTGCTCTAAAATTTCCCAGTGACTCTTTCTAATGAATGAATCTAATTAATAAATCTCATCACTCAGCCAGAAACAAGTTTTTTTCCTATGCTGAATAACTAATTGTACAGGTCAATACACATATAATCATCAGGGATGGCTTTGAGAATGCAGAAATGAAGCCTAGCTGAGAAGCTGCTGTAATTCCATGGAAATAATGGCATGACCTTGTCATATTGCTTGGGACTAACTACAATCGTTCTCCATAAAGTTACCCTCCATCCATGCATCTTTCCTGGAATAAAATAATGAAATGATTATTCTTTATTTGTATAAGACACACATAAGAAATATTTTAACTCTCAAGAAACATCATTAATTTTACCCTTTAGTATATAGATTCCAAAATGTAAACTATCTTCTTTTCAAGTAGTCATCTGTTAATTTGATTTTCATATTTACAAAGTTCAGTACTAAAGGTTTCTTTATTTCAAAAATTCTTGTTTTAAACATGCAATAGTTGCTATTTCATTTGGTTTAATATTTGTAAAAGTACAGACAAGAGGTTTCAACATTTCTAGCATGTCATAGAGTTTGTCTACAGCTTACGTAGAATGAGGAAAATGGTTATTATATTTCTGCTCACAGACAGCAAATCTGTTATATTACATATTTCTATAATTACTTTCCAAACACAAAACTGAGGATGTGAAAAAACTGAATGCTGTGATGCCTGTATTATTCACAGCCTTTATGTTTGTTCTATTGTCAATGACAATTGTATGACATTTTCCTGATTTTCCATTCTTTAAAAAGTTGAGAAAGGTGACATTCTTCTTTTGACTCATTCTCACAAAATGGGACAATTCCTCAATAAGACTTTTTCTTCACAGACTCATAACCTAAGCATAATTAAATAAGTGAAAATTAAATACAGTTTTTAAATGCATATTTTTAAATGTTGTGAATACTAATACAACAAATAATTTTAAGATGAGAAACAGAATATAAATGATTTTTATACCTTGTATTATTATTTAACTTTTGTAAGTACATTCTGATCCTTGAAAAATATAATATCCTTCCCAAGTTATGTAGCTAACATAATCTCACAGCATTAGTAATTTTTGTCAATCATTTTCCCATTCCATTTCATTGTTGAAAAGTTTTTAAAATTTTTGAAAATCACTATTAATTTTTATATCATTTTATGGTTGGAAGAATAAATGTGCATTTATAATCAAATAACTGCTAGAGTTTTATCATATATACAAGAATCAATGAATCAGAATGAAATACCTTGCTCATTTTACTAACTTGGCAATGCTGTTTCAGTTTGATAGTAATGTATGTGATCACATGACTGTGCCCAAACATATTTAAGAATATCAGATATGGTATGAAATTATACATGAATCTTTAGCCCATATCTTTCAAAGGCCAAGGCTGAGGCCAAAGGAAAAGAGTATATTTTGGCCGAATATCTAGGCCAGAACGGAAAATACTGATGCATCCCTAAATAGACTGTTGAGAGACAAATTTTACAATATGAAAAGATGCATTTTGTAGAACTTTTGGTTTCCATTTTGTTCAAATAAATACATCAGAATATTTTTATACTTATTCCCCTAAACTAAAACCACAGTACTTTGTATATGCCTACCATGGCTCAGCCTTGCAAGTCAAGCATTTTTTCCTGTGGATAAAATAACTGACACAGAGAAAGAATGAAATGGATGATATAAAAAAGAGCATGAAGAACATCCAGAAAAGAAGTAATAAATAACAGGATAAAATGGGTAAACAAAGACCAAGGCAGTGCCAGTCCTCAAAGAGCTAAAGTCTGGAGGGCTCTGGGTAATTAAACATTTCCTATTTGGAGATACTGTCGCAGCCAACAGTGGTTATCAAGTGGGTGTCTTTCTGTGCCAAAGCTTGGCCAGTGGAGGTAGACTGGATTTAATCCCTAAATCTGCTTCGCTGGGCTTGTACTCTTGCATAGTAGTAGGTCTGGATAAGGGGTACTATATGGTAACAAACAATGAAGAAATACAAAAAAGGCATGTAACATCATTTTGAGGATCAGGATGATTCTGAAGAAGGCATCTTTATTGTAGCCTGACTTTATTGTCTATAGGCAGGACCAATGACTAAGTTGGATTGGAGATGTAGAGAGAAAGAAAACCACCTTCAAATTCAATATTCTGCTTTAAACTTTTAAAATTAACATGGTTTCTGAATATTTAAAGTCCTAATGAGAAATTCATATACTGACTCCAATGAAACTCATGTTGATGTCACTTAAATTGTCACTAAAATAACATATATCCTATATTGTTAAGCTAGACAATTAAAATAGACAGCTTTGTGGCCAAAGAAAAGTTTACATCTATGACTTACTAGCTTTGTGAGGTTGCCCAAATCATCTACATTCCTATAATCTCAGTATTATTTGATCTAAAATGAAAATAATAGTAAGGTTTATGAAATGATTAAATGAGATAATACATGAAAAGTAGGGTCAAAATTTAGTGCAACATAACCTAGAGTGTACATGTGAACTTTAGTTTCTTTATTTCTATAAAAATTACAAACTTTTCTGCTGTTTCTATTTCCACTGAGCAGAAGCTATTTCCAATTATAAGTAACAAAGTCTTTCTTATTGTAAACAATCTTATTCGGGGGTAAAATGAGGTGTTCATTTCTGTCTGTAAGAGCTTTCTCTTCTCCACCTTCCCAAGATGGCATCTGGACACATAGGAGAGCTCATATAGCCTCAGGGAATCTCCTGTCTTCATGCTTTCTCCATGGCTTCATTGAGCAATGCTCAGATTCACTAACAAAAGTACATCCAACCTCATTCAGCCCTTTCCACCAGTGAGATGTTGGTAAATGTTTAACAGCTGGCTCTCTGGGCAGAGATAGGGAGGAATATATATATATATATTTATAAAATTTGTACTGATACGAAGAATGCATAGCATAAAAATTAAAAATGATAAATTTACAAACATTATTTATCAGTAATAATAAAATATACAATACATTCCATATGGCCAAATGATTTTTATAGTTCAGTTTTGTTGAATTTTGTTGAACTCTTGAGTTTACGGCCAAGCTATGATTGTACTCAATGAATGTAGTTCCAACATGAATGTTGATTGATATTTTTCTTTGTCTAGACAGTAAGAATAAGTGAAACCACAAAGATAGTTTTCATTAGTCAATAAATTGAGCAACTTCTTTCTGCATTGGGTAATAGTTTCCAAACACTGGAAAAATATTTTCTCAATTTTCTGTTATAATGACAACATACACAATGCACATTTACATTTACGATACATTATTAATGTTCTGTCTTTTTATTAAAACTAGATCATCAACAAAACAATAAATGTAGCTGTGAATTGTAGTATTTGCCAATTTTCATGATGTATAAACTCCCATCATAGCTGATTTCAAGCAATGAATGTGACATCACCGAAAGCACAAAAATGGCCTTAAATAGCCTCAATAATACGGATCACAGAAAAAATACTGTAAAGTAATCAGGATGGGAGAGTTTTAAGAATGTATTATCTTTGTTTTTAATACAATGTGTTTATTTGTAAGCCAATGTGATTTAATTTTCAATAACATTCATATATATTTAACAACCACCTTGCAAAAATGTAATAACCTGCTCTCATGAGCTGGTATGAGCAGACTCCAGTACACCAGTGCTTCCCACTCTACACTACCTTCAAGTTTTAAATTAGAAGAAAAACAGTTTACAACTGGGTTGGAAAGAGACTCATTGGGGAGCCACCTACTCTGTTTTAGACCTGACACCACTGCCCAGTTAAGAGTATCCAGCATAAAAAAGTGAGACAAAGAGAGGGAGAGGTCTAATGCATCTCTCCTAGCATATGCAGTAAAATAATGGAAAAACAACTATAGTATGCCAAAAATACATAAAGAATCTATTCTTGAAGAAAAGATAAGCTTCCAGAAAAGAGCAACGTTCCCTAGAGGATATAGATGAACTAAATAATATCAGGAATTTCAGAAATAAAGGCTCAAAGATAAGATAAAAAAAAAAAAACAAGCAAAACAGTGAACAAAATGAGATGAAAACAAAGATTTTTTTTGATAAGAAAATAAACTGAGGCCGATAACAACACAGCTACAGATAAATTTTTAAATTGTTTTTAAACAAACACAAGTAAGCATGGATGACAGACTGCTACAAGGAGAAAAAGCTAAAGATAGGCATTTAACATGCAAGAGGAAAAGGACTTACACGCTAATCCAATTGAAGAGAAAAACAGATATTACAGTAACAAAGGTGGTCTGCCAAAAAGATAACTGGCATCCTTGAAGATGAAAACCCAAAAATAGAAGACAAAATATCATCAATGTCATATTAAAAGATGTCACTGAAATGAAGAAAAAAACTAAATAAGCAAGTCAAAAGAAAAATTAATATAAAAGCTGGCATGAAGACACCTTCTAGCCAAGCATTGGCATTAATTGCCAAGAACAAGGAATTCTCCAGAATTCTTCTGGGCCCAGACTTCTTCAAAACAGCATTCAAAGGAACAACAAGAACAATAATGTGGTGGGATTTTTCTTTTTTTACAGTAAATAAAAATATGACACTGAAGTATGTTGCCTAGTCAAATTGTTTTTCATGAAATAGCCAACATGTAGAGATTTTCAAACATGAATTAATCTGGTAGCATAATACCAAGTAGCCTGTTTTTAAACCAACAGACTTTTAAACATCCAGACTTCTCTGGATGAAATCTAGACAACTAGATGATGAAAGAAGACACAGTGGAAAGGATCAATGGTAAACACAGAATATAGAACTATGGGAAATACAGATCAGGAGGTAAATGTTATAAATAATAACATACTGATAAAGAGTAGAAAATGAAAAGGCAAAGGAAGATAAAAAATTTAAGAACGTTTTCCAAATATAAGCAATGAACAAGTAGAATTGAAATTTAAAATTGTCATTTATATTGACACCCTAACAAATCAACTACTTTGGCATAAATCTATCAAAATACATACAAAATCTACCTGAGAAAAACTATAAACTGCTGATGAAATGAATCACATAAGAATTATGTAAGTGGGCCGGGCGTGGTGACTCACGCCTGTAATCCCAGCACTTTGGGAGGCTGAGGCAGTCGGATCATCTGATGTCAGGAGTTCAAGACCAGCCTGACCCACAAGGAAAAACCCCATCTCTACTAAAAATTCAAAATTAGCTGGATGTGGTGTCACATGCCTGTAATCCTAGCTACTTGGGAGGCTGAGGCAGGAGAATCACTTGAACCTGGGAGGTGGAGGTTGCTGTGAGCCGAGATTGTGCCATTGCACTCCAGTCTGGGCAACAAGAGCAAAATCCAAAAAAAAGTTATATAAGTGGAATGACATTTTATGCTCATGGATAAAAAGACCCAATATTGTCAAGATGTCAGTTATTCCCAACTTGATGTCTAGATTCAACACAAGTCCATTCAAAATGTCAGCGAGTTATTTTATGGATATAGACAAACTGACTCTAAAGCTGATATGGAAAGAAAATAGACATGAAAGAGCCAACTCAATATTAAAGAAGAACAAAGTCAGAGGATTGACACTATCTGACTTTATTATAAAGCTACAGTAATTCAGCGTGCTATTGATTTTTTTAAATAAAGGACAAATATATTAGTGGAACAGAAAAGAGAGCCCAGAAATAGACCCACTCAAATATTGTCAACTCATCTTTGGCAAATGAGCATAGGCAACACAACAGAGAAAAGAAAAAAAGAGAGTCTTTTCAATAAATGTGCTAGAACAGTTGGACATCCACAGGCAAAAAAAGAAAAAAAAAGATTGCTGACATCAACCTTACAATATTGAAAAAAAAAAAAACTCAATATGGGTCTTAGACTTTAATTTAAAATGCAAAACTAGAAAGCTCTAGAAAATGAACTAGAAGACCTAATGCATGGTGATGACTTTTTGATGTAACACATAGGCACAATCCATAAAAGAAGCAATTTATAAGCTCAATTTTATCATAATTAAAAAGCCATGTCCTGTGAAAGACAATGTCAACAGAATGAGAATATAAGCCACAGACTGAAAGAAAATATTTGCAAAAGATGTAGCTGATAAAGGATTATATCTAAAATATATACAAAAATTCTTGAAATAATGAGAAAATGAAAAATTATATTAAAAAAATAGGCCAAAGATCATAGACATCTTGTCAAAAATTACATACAAATTTCAAATAAGCATATGAAAAGATATTCAACATCATATACCATTAGGGAATTTCAAATTTTCGAATACAACAATGAGATGCCACTACACACCTATCAGGATGCCCAAATCCCAAACACTGACAATGCAAAATGCTGATGAAGATGTGGAGACACTGGAACTCTTGGTCATTTCTGGAGAAAAATGTAAAATGTTATGGTCAATTTGGCAGAGAGTTTGGCAGTGTCTTACAAAACCAAACATACTTTTACTACATGATCCAACAATCAAGTTCCTTGCTAATTACCCGAGTTGAGAAATTATGTCCGCATAAAAGCTGGCACATGAATGTTTACAGCATGAACTTGCCAAAACTTGGGAGCACCCAAGATGCTCTTGAATAAGTGAATGGATAAAAACATGGTGGCACTTTCAGACAATGGAGTATTATACAGTGATAAAAGGAAATGAGCTACCAACCCATCAAAAAGACGTGGAGGAACCTTAAACGCATACTACTGAGTGAAAGAAGTCAATCTGAAAGGGCTACATACTATGGGATTCCAATAATATGACATCCCGGAAAATGCAAAACTACGAGAACAGTAAAAATATCAGTGGTTGCTAAGGTTAGAGGAGGAAGGGTGAATAGATAGAACACAAAGGAATTTTAGGGTGGTAGAACTGCTCTGTATGATACTACAGTAGTGAATGCATGTCATTATACATTTCTCAAAACCCAAAGAATGTACAGTACCAAGAGTGAATCCTAAAGTAAACTGTGGAGTTGAGGTGATAATGATGTGTCAACATAGGTTCATCAGTTGTAACCACTGAACTATTGTGGAGTGAAATGTTGATAGTTATGGAGGTTTTGTGTGGTGAGGGGAGCAGCTGGTTTATGGGAACTCTATACTTTCTGCACATTATTGCTATGAACCTAAAATTGCTCTAAAAATGGCCTATTTAATACAAAATCAAATGATAAGAGTAGAGATATTATTGAAATGTTCCCTTTCTCAGATCATGCATTGATTTATGTCAGAAAGAGAGAATAAGATGTTTTTTTCTGAGTTGTAGAAAATAATGTACCACATGGTTTACTAAAAGACAAACTTTATTCTAATGAGTAATAATGGATGCATGAATGAACCCTCCTTTTAATTAAGGTATTTCAAAAGAGTAAAAGTTACAGCGTGCATCATGCTCTTAGTATTGGATGTTGTCACCTCTGTCTTTATCACTGAATTTTTAAATTTCCCTCTAAGGTTTAGAAATACAGTGGTTTCCTCTCCTGGAGACTGGACTCATGAAAGACATTCAAATTCAGAAATAATTTTAAGTAGTTTGGTTCTATAAAAATAGGTCTATTATTTGTCCTGGTAATGTTAAGAATTCCATATCCTCATTCAAATAATAATTTCTTAATAAAACAACATCAAAATTAAGAAAGAAATATGTCTAAGGAGTCAAAGGAGTAAATTTTTGGCAGGGATTCTGAATACTGAATATATCCTTTAAAAATGTTCTCAGATTTAGAGAAATCACATGTTTTATAGAGGTTTCATTTACTGTAACGTGAAAATATTATCTCCCCACTTTCATAAATAACATGGTAGGAGCTAAGTTCTAATCTAAATAATAAAAATGCCTTTTTGATTTTTTTCTATGTGTAAGGCATTGTGCTAATAACTTTGTTGATTTTTAATATTATTTAATCTTCATTTAACCTCTAACCTATTTACCATTCTTAATCTCATTTTTAAAATGAAGAAACTGTGGTTCAGAGAGGTTCAGAAGTAAACTGCCAAAATTTCCACAGCAAGCAGATGGAAGAACAAGGACTTAAAATTATTTATACCTAATTCCAAAATGTATATTTTTAATTTTATCACTATTTCTTTTTTTTTTTTTACTTCCCTTAGGATATTTCATTAAAGGTATAGAGAGATAAAGCCACCATTTACAGAGTGTTCATTTGCTCTTTTTCTGTTTTTAAAATTTAATCCCCATAATTATCGTATGAGGAGGTAGTATTATTCTCAATTTAAACATGAAGAAATAAACTCATAAGGCTCAAGTGTTAACTAAACACAATTTGTCCAAAAGAATTTTTCATGTTATTTAAACTGAGTCTTGCTTGAATCCAATTTCCCTGTTTATCATCGCTATGAAAGAATGTGTAGTTTATGCCATTCAGATGTCAAGGCCAAGGTGCAAACCTGGAACCTACTGAATTGCTTTGTTTTGTTTTGTTTTACTATACCATAAAACACACATTTCCTCTTCTACGCTAATATTTGGGGACAAATGAATAGTATTAATGGTAACTGCCTCCAGAAATCAGCACAAGAACTCCTTTTTAAGAATTATCAGAAGAATTTGAAGATGCTGACAGGCCAGCAAAATTTAGTTTTTTCTAAATCTTGCCTCAGAATCTAAGAAATTAACCATACCTTTGAACCCTTCAAGAAAAGCTGATTTGAAAAATAGCAATTTTTCTTTAATTGTGGCAAGATTGTTATTTCTCCATCATCAGATCCCCCTTCTAAAAAATGAAGAGTTTGAGAGATGAAATGATTCCCTCAGTCTTGTACAGACTTGAAAATAATTAGTGAACTACCATAGAAGTCATCTGTTCCTTTTCACTAGCAAAGCTCTTCCAAGGCAGTAATTTACCTCTCCTCAGGAACATCAAAATCTTCAATTGAATAATGATAGATTTGAAAAATACGTGTCTGAAAGAGATCAGTGAGAATCAGCTTCTTCAAACCTGTAATCCCAGTGTACTGCTTAGAAAGCGAAAGAACAGTAAGAGCAATGAAACCATTGACAGACACCCTAAGAGCCCTTCTCCTAACAAAAAACAGTGGAGCTGAAATTGAGGCCTCCTTTCAACACAAGGGACCTCTCTGTTCATAAACTCCTTTCTGTTCTCTTTATTCTAGTGGAAAATGTATCGTACACTTCTCTTCGCTAGTGGCCACTGTTTTAGGGTTTCTGAAAATCACTTTCCTCTTCAACATGAGACACCCAGACCATTAGATAAAGCAGTTTGTTTGTCAACTTGGCTTTGTTTAATAATTATAAAACAATACAAGTTCACTGTAGAAAATCTGAAAATCTGAACAAGGACCTACAGGTTAAAAGATCGTCCATATGATAGGAGTCGGAAGACTGGAGATTGCCAAGGGAGTAGAGAAGTGTAGGTGTTCCCAGACCCAACTGAGAGTTAGGCTGCTATTTCTCATGGCCCAATAATGAGATGCAGATGAACTGGTGAGGAAAAGAGCTTTTACTTCTGCAACAAGTTACAGGGAGAAGGCCTGGGAATTATTGTCAGATCAACTCAAAGTTACAAAGTTTTCAAGATCTTATACACCTTCTAAGCTATATGTCTGTATGTGTAAGTGTGAATTTATTTAAAGATGCAAGTGATTAACTTCTTGTAATCTATAACTAAAGTCTGAGTCCTGGAGATCTTCCCCTGGAGCCTTGGTAAATTTACTTAATCTAAACTGGTTCAGTCCAGATTCTAGGGTGACTCTTGTCTCTAGCTAAATCATGGAGGTTTGGGAAATTCCTTCAGACCCCCAGTAAACTTGTTTGTGGAGGCCTGGGGAGTTTTCTTCAGACCCCAAAATAGCCTGTTTAATCCTAATGGGTCCTGTTAACAATTCCTTCATTATTTTGTCATGCATTAAGGCCCAGGAAAGGCCTAGGCAAACTCTTGGTGGGCTTTTATTATATTCCAGCCTTTGTATAAGGGCACTTGCTTTTAATATTTAACTTAACCACTGAGTCAGTACTGAAACAGTTGTCACGGAGGGCTGCGTTAGTGAGACCTGGCCTGCCACATGGATGTTGGTGTTGACTGAGAAGAGGCACGGGGAGCCTTCCAGATTGCAGATGTCTTATGTCTTGATCTGAGTGATGGTGACATTAGGGTCACATATTTAAGAAATGAATTAGGTGATATACTTTCTGGACTTTAATGTAGGTATAATATATCTTACTACAAAAGAAAACATTTAAAATAATCAATTACTCCAAAACTCAGAACTGCCTTTACATGTGAGAATATTTCCTTTATAAATGTATGCCTACATATGTAAACATGTTCAATTATATATACATGTATGAGGGTAAATACAATATGCACTTACGCATTGGTTTGGGATTCTCTTACCTATACTTAAAAAGTGTTCCTCTAATAAATTTCAACTTACCAGTATTCACAGATAAAGCAAAGCTGTGTGCAGAACATAGCTCCCTACCAACAGATTCTCTGTAATTCTCTTATAGGCTGCAGTCTTTTTTTTTCTTTTAATTGTCTACAAGAATTTTACTACGGTTATTTCTGAGGTATTCCATAAAGTTTATTAGCCACTTTCTCCACTAATTCAAAAGTCACTGAGAGTGTAGAAATTGTCAACAGGGAAAGGCCAATGATGAGAGTGAGCAAAAGTAGTGAAGATGTCAGAGCGGGGCTGGGTGCGGCAGAGACAGCTGCAGGCTTTGCTTTCACAAGACTTAGAATTGGGGTGCAAGCCAAGTTTAACCTCATTTCCTAGTGCAGGTGACATCTGAATTGCATAAGCAATTAACTTTCTTGGACTCTTGTGCAAGTGGTTTATTAAGGAAGCTCTCAGGAGAATCACCAGTAAGAGCACTAAGAACTCTGATGATTCAAGAGAATCACCAGTAAGAACTCTGGAGTTGACATGCCACCTCAGAGATGTCTGGCACTCCCAAAGACAGCTGGGCTTTCACACTTTTACAGGAGTCTGTCCTGGAGTGAGGGTTGGGAGGTTATCCTCTCCCAGGTGCTTCCAGCTCTCCATGCAAAGTAGAAAAGTAGTAACAGCAGCCTAAAAGCAATCCTTTGAATGAAGTTGTAGGAGCAACCCATTGGAAGCAAAAGCACACAGAAGCTGGGGTAAAAGGCATCCTAGCGCGCCTGGGTAGGGTGGCCATACCACTTCCCTGTCTTAACTCTGGGTTCAGTCCCAGATGACTGGAAACCTGCACTTGACTTCCATGATCACAGCTACCTTTTATGTAATGTCATTTTCAAGGACAAAGACAACATCATTATTTCCATTAATGAGTTTTCTTTCAAGTTGAGGGCATCCTGCCCTTCTTTTAAATCTTAGTCTCTCAAGGACAACCTGGAAGAACCTTGAAAGTAAGTTTTATTGTCCTCACTTTAAAACTGAAAGAAACTAAAATTCATATATGATTAGCCCAGGTCTCCACAAAGTCCATGCTTTTTTCTTTATGGTGTTCCCAATTTGTGTGTTAAAAACAGTCCACTTAAATGCCTGGAGATAATACCTAAATAGTACCAGCTGTGTACCCCTCCTGGCAGCACCACACATGAGACTGTGATATGCATGGAGCTTCCTGCAGGTGTGTAACTCCACGTGTTTCTGCTCTGCTCTCAGACTGCCAGCATCAGTATAGTGTTTCCTTAGAGAAAAGGAGGATAAACTTTTGATTCTTGGACATCTCAACTTTTTTTCATTTTTGCAGATAACTTATTTACTATTTTTCTATTTAAAATAAAACTCAGTAATCCCACTACTCAAATATTCTGATACGGTCTCCTAAGGCACCATGTTCTTGCATCAAAATAATGGCATCTTCTCTGATTCTCCACCAGGAAGATATTTTGTATTTTATGAAAGCATATTTTTAAAACACTGCTGATCATTTTTATATATTTTGAATGTATATTTTAAAACTGCAAACTTTTGCCCTGAAAATACTTATATACTTCTTTTCTCAGTGTTTCTAAGAATTTTTGAAGGACAGATGCCTATTTTATGTCATATGCTAACACATATCTCTAAGAGCTCTTTTATAATTGCTTTGTTATAATCACGGTGATAGAAAACTAGGAAATATGATAATGCATTTATATATTAATAAAAATCAATCTGAGAATTTTGGAGATGTCTTCAGAAAGCACATTTACATGTTGCTGGTCACTCAAAACTCTATTCTTTCAACAGAGGAGAAGCCCTTTCAAGTCACAGCTCTGCCAGTATGTGACAGCTTTTGTTGATGATGTACCCAGTGAGCACAAAGATATGAGGTTATAATAAATTATCAGTGTTGGACACAACTACAGACCAATCTAGACTAATGATCAGTTGAGTCATGTCACCTTTGCTTGCACAGAAATACATTTTGCTATAAGTCGCCAAAACAATTTTTATACCAAAAAAAAAAAAAAACCAAACAAACATAATTTCTTCCAAGCTCCATGCTTTCACCAATCTCCTTCTTTCCAGAATACATAGGCTCTAGGTGAATCCACCAGAAGTCAATGTGTTGACTCAGCAACTTGCCTAAAGCCAATTAGTTGAAAGTGTAATTCACCAAATAAGTGATTCATCAAATTTACTTATACCTTTCTACCACATAGTTGTGGTTCATGAATTATGATTTTGCCCTAATTATAGCACTTTAAGGAATTTTTAGTTTGTGTCTATCACAGTCCCCACTGTTTCAGCTGGAGCTACAGAACAAAGAGAAGATGAGGCTGAGGAAAGAGAGAGCAGAGAAATGGGAATTAAAAAATAGGTGAGCTGAGAAATGGATGAGCTGCAGGGTGGAAGAAGCAGACTCTGCGGAGGGTATGAAAGGTATGACTATATTCTCAAACGCAGAACATTATTTCGAATTTATTGTTTTTAGAATATATTATTAAGCCTGCAGGTAGATGATTGCTTTTGTTTTTAATATTCAAGAAAAATATTACAGAATGTAAATTCACTGAATATATGTGAAGAATTCTTATGAACATAATCTCATTTAAAATAGTACATTCATAGCATATTTATCACATTTTTGTATTCTGTGATTATTCAGGTGAAAATCTTCTTACGTCCCAACTCTTTCGTGTCTTTGCCTCTCACCCTGTCATTCTCCAGCTGCTAGTAGCAAGAAGCAGAACTATCGGAGATCCCTTAGCAGCTTGTCATGAAAGCAAAAGTAAAATGTTGTCCATCAAAAATAGTTTTTGAAAATGGGAGTTTGGTAAATTTACCAATAACACATTTGCCTTTGGCAAGATGGTAATTCAGTTCATTGGTATCTGGAAGTGGCCTGCTTCTGGATTTGCAAAAAGAGATAATAATGAATGAGTTAAGAGGAAATCTAAAAAAAAACTGGAGACAATATTACAGAGTCTCTCAACTTTCATAAGAAAAAGGCTTAGGCAAACAATTTTCAGGTATATACGTTTTTTAAGTGTCCATGCCTTTGTACAGGATCTAATACAGTATCAAGAAATGTTTGGCCCTCTATCATCTTGATCCCTGCTTTCTTTCTGATCCACTCATCACTTAATCATGCTACTCCCTCCTGCTTAAATGGATGTGACTTGAGAACCTTCTTGTGCACTCCTTAGTCTTTATACTTCTTTCAATATGTGAGTAATAAAAAATATAATTGCCATCATGAGTCTCTGAACTGTATCAGCACATGTGAAGAGATGTTCTTCCCCTAAAATTGATCAGAACAAAAGACAGAACATAATTCAATAACCAGCAAGACATAAGTAGACCCAGACTGAAGATCTTAATATAACTAAAGCATGTGTCAGTGAGAAAGAGTGCTGAGTGAACTGAAAGGAAATATTGATGATCTGACCTTACATCAAGGGTGCCCTTTCGCTGTCTCCATCTGTGTGGTCCTGGAGGCAGGTCTATTTATCTTGTGCAAATGAAAGAATTAGGATGTCATAACCTGACTCATGGGAAATCTGCATACTAGATTTGATTGCTTCTGCTCTTCTATGTTTATACAACAAAGTTACTAAATGTAATTTGGCTAATATAATTTTTGTCTTACATAAGTTATTTAAGCCTCTTAACAATATCTCTTTCCACAAATTGTTTTATAATCACTCTCAGAACAACCACTGCTACCATTTTTACTTCATCTTACCTCTGTATGTGTTTCTGTATATTTTAGACTATTTTGTCTTTAAACTATGTTATAAGCTAGGTATCTTCATTTGTAAAGAAAATAATAATCAAATCTCAACATCCAAATAATACACTTAAGGATATTTCAGCTGAACTAAAACCTTGGACCAGCCTGTTTGACTCCAAAGCCTTTGGGGCTCAAGCTTCACATGCTACAGTCTTCTGAGTCTGAATCACTGGTGAGTCACTTTTGGAAGTTGACAAGACCAGGTAGCTGAGCCAAATTCTGAATTATGAAAAATCCAGGCTTCGTCAGATAGTCTTTTTCAGGCATAGTAGAGCAATGTGTCATAATCACATCGACTGCATGTACCCTCATGTGTTTCTTATCCATTTAAAAGACAAATTATTGTATAATAATAAGAATCATATCCATGTGCTTAATATTTTTCATGTATATATAGGGAAAGAGAGAGAAGGAGAAAAAAACCTGATATCACTTTTTATTCACAGGGTACCTACTAACTTCTCAAAAAGTGACAACAGTCTTACTGTTAAATATAAAATAAGCTAATAAATTGACCTACAGCCTGGGGAAACAACTGAGGGAAGTCAGCATCTGATTTTACCTGAGTGCAAGAGATTATGTCCTGCCCCCAAACAAAACTAAATAAATAAAGCCAACATAAAACTGACAAGCAGAAGAGCCAGTCGTGAAGTGGATTCTAAAGTTGACAGAAGTAAACAGCAAGATGACAGTCCAATGCAAAAAATAAAACAAAGCAAGACTAGAGTCAAAGCAGAAATAGATGTAGGATTAACACATGAAAACAATCTTAATTTTTTCAACTATAAAGGCTTCCTTTATTTTCCCTAATATCATAAATCACCATCTCTCACAATGAGTGAATCATTAAGCCAATACTTGAACCTCTTGGTTGGGATAGTTTAGGAAGCAAGGAGGACAGATGAAGGGCTGATTTCTTTCACAGTGAAGGGAGAGAAGGCTTCACAATAGAAACTTTGATAGGCACCTATGATAATTCTCAGAATATTTAGTTTATCAAAACATCCTGTTCTTTGGTAAAATAGGGCTTTCCTGACACAAATATTCCTGACCTTGGGAAAGTATTTATGATTGTTATGTACAAAAGGATGTGTTTTGTGCTTGCATCTGTGAAATGAGAGCAGTGAATGATGCTAGGAAATTGTGGGAACACAATTCATTTGTGGGAGTGCTTCCAATATTTCAAAAGGCTCAAGTTGGCACTAGAGGATAACATGAGAATTTACCTTAACACCACTTAAGTCTTAACAAAAGAAGAATAACAATTAATATAGGAAAAGGAATTTTTTTCGGAACACAGGAAACTGAGTCAGAAAAATCTGGGCCTCAGCTTCCATGTTCCAATTCTGGTAGAGAATGAGGTCATTAGGAAGCAGAGACACTATGAACGGCAAACTTTCACTTGAAATAAAGGTAGTAATGAGATGGAGGAATGGAGCCCTAACAATCCACTGATTCTTAACAACTTACAAATAAAATAAAAATAAGCTAGTAAAATATTCAACAAACAAAGTCGTGTAAGGGCATGGTCTTAATCTACAATAGGATCAAAATAACCCTCACAACATTCTTTGGGCAGGAAATGAAGAAACAAATGAATGGAAGCAGATAAGAGTTTGGGACTTAGAAGGTCAGATTTATAAGAGCATCACAAGATATGATACTTTCTGAATATATACTGACTGTGACTTAACTGATCCCTTATGAATTGAAAATGAGAAGTTAAATTTTAACGTGCATTTGTTAGTATAAACCACAAACCCTTGGCAAGGAAAAATTCTTAACTGGTGTCGATGGTCAATAGAAAAAAATGGCTCTTTATAATGATCTTGTTTTATACTTAAGTTGCCTGAAATATATTGTTTCTGTATTGAGCCAATAGGTATTGAGCCAATTGTCATTCATAATTATCATGCCTTTTTTGGTAACTATCAGTAATTTTGCTGTTGTTAGTACATGAGGACATTGGCCTCTTCGCTCTCTCATGACTAGATTGCAATACAAGTGAATCTAAGACCAAATTCTGTCACTATACAAACATTTCTTACCAAACAGGTATAATAAAAGCTTATAGCCTGGTGAGTAAACTTGAGAAGTGACAGCTCTATGTTCTCCTAAGTGCTCTGACAGCACACACAGAAAAGGGTCACTCAGGGCAAATGCAACAATGTTTCCTGGCAGGAGTCAGCCAACCTTCTAGTGGCAGTCAGAGAACAAAGAGTCCCAGAAGCTATGGCTGTACATGCACCATTTTGGAATCAAAATATAATGTTCCACTCTGAAGCCTACCATCCAGATTTATTAGATTCTTGTACGCTATTCATAAGATGTAGAATAAAGCCAACTAATATAAAATTATTTCTACCATACCGTCTCTATTGAAGTTTTAAAAAATCACCTAAACTTTTAAAGTTACAAACAACACAGGAAACAACCTAAGTGTCAATAACAAGAAAACAGAAAAACAAAATAGAATATATTGGCGTAAAGGAATATCTCAGGAATGAAAAGAAGTAAGTGACTTGACCTGATATTTACATCTGCAACAACATGGATGAATCATGCACACATTATATTGAGCTTAAAAAGTCAGGAAGAAAAGAATACTTACCGTGTAATACCACCTATGGGAGTTCAAGAATAGGCAAACTTATCTATAGAATAAAAATTAGAATAGTGGTCGACTATGGAAGTGGGGTATAGACTGGAAAGAGATTCAAGGAGACATTCTAGGTGGATGGTAATGCTCTATAACCTAATTGGGGTGTTACTCTTCAAATAGGTATATTTGAAGAGTATCATGTCACATGAAGAGTATCCTCTTCATGTGACATTAGAGGATAACATGAGAGTTTACCTTAAAACCATTTAAGTCTTAACAAAAGAAGAGTAATAATTAATATAGGAAAAGGATTTTTTTTTCAGAACATGGAAAACTGAGTTAGAGAAAAATCTGGGCCTCAGGCTCCAGGTTCCAATTTTGGTATGGAATGAGATCATTACATATTCCACTTGTGTGTGTGTGTGTGTGTATCACATATATGTGTATATATTTATGCATTTGATTAGTACATATACTAATCATACTCAACTCAAGTATACATTATTGCATGTAATTATATCTTGTTTAAAAATTACTAACAAAATAACATGTATCTACTCCCTAAAGTCAAGTCTCAAGATAGCTCAGAGGTTGCAATGTTATTAAAAGAGTGTTTATTTGGTCCCTGGGAATTGATAATAAAACTTCTCGTCCTTTTAAAAGCAATTCTAATGTGTCAGGCACTATACTAGTTAATTGCTTTTCACAATTCAAATCACTGAATTCTACCAACAACTTTATGAAGATGGAATTATCATTATTCTGATTTTTATCACTGATGAAACTGATGCCAAAGAGGTTGGTTGTTTTGTCCAGTCCCACAGCCTACTAGTTACAGGGTTGGTCATCAGCCCTGGTGTCTTTGTTGAACTCCAGACTTTTCTTGCTTCAACCTCAGGCCCAGGACCATCATCAGAGCTCTACATGACCTCTAACATGCTGAAAGCAAAAAGAGGAAACTGTTAGAGAAAAATTACTACAAAGTAAACCAAGAGATGAAGAAAAAGAAAGAGATAGAAAAGAATGATATTGATTTCCTGGGACAGAGACTTATAAAATGTATTCTCTTCAATGAGGACCCAGAAGAATTTAATTACTGTGAACCTGAAACAAAAATTATCAAATTCTCTCCCTTCTTCCCACATTATGATAAACAACCTATCTTGCCAACCTGAGATTGCTAGAGACTTTTTTTATTATTATCTTTTAGAATAAAGTCAATTCAGAGAGGAGCTGGGTTTCTATTTAGAGGGCATAGATCACTTACAGCATATTTAGGTCAATAGGTCCTCATTATTACACCCTGATTAGTTGTAACTATAGTTTTGCTCTGTCCCAAAATGTTTTACCAAAAAAAATTCCCTAAAATCTTTGGTTACCATTTTACTTCAGTTCATAAAATTAAATCAAGGAAGGTTCACTTTTTTTTTTAAGTGGGTCAAATTTTTTCTTGAAGAGTAGAACACAGGAAAATACCAAATTAAGAAACATCACCATTTCCTTTACTTTGTCTCACTCCATATTTCCTGAACCAGTTTCATTGTGAATGACTCAGTAAGAAACTAAACAGGCAGGCATACTACTTAAACCAGCCCTGGCTTGAACATTATTGTGTAAACTAATGGTAATTTTTAGGTGTACAACTGGGCTCCAAACATCTTTAAGGAAGAGATTATAACTAGTGTGCTATAGTGGGAGCATACATTTTTAATGATTTTATGAATATATTTTCCAAGAGTTTGAATTTTATTGCTAGGCTAGAATAGGGATCGTTGGCATTCACCTTTCCTTGTTTTCTCATCCACATTCTCCATTTTGTATATACAAATCAAGTACTTACACTCACACATAGAGTGTTCTGAAAAATTCAATATCCTAGGGACAGCTGGGCAGTATTAGAAGCTTTGGCTGTCCGCCACTGCACCCATGTGGAGTGTGAAGCCGACAATTTATGCCTGCAGGTGGCTGCTTGCAAACGCAATTAGGCTCTGCACCCATTGGGAGGACTCAATGGCACTTAATTAGCTGGTCCAAGACTGTATTAATATTAGTAATTTTCCACCTGCAAGAAAAATGGACAGCTTAAGTCAGAGGAAGTAAAATATATGGCCAGGTGCATAGGCCATGGTAGCCAATGCTATTTAGTGAAGAGAAGTATTGAAGCCTGAGTCCATTATGTTTAGATGGAGTTCGATTGATTATCCTGGGTTTATTAACAAGGATTTTTCTCAACAGGAAGAGAAAACCCATTTCCTACTTAGAACTTTTGAAAAATACAGTGCTTAGTCTTTCCAAAGTAAGGTTTTGCGGTTTCATGGAAGAGACATGGGCTTTGGAGTAAAACTGACCTATGTTCCTATTATATCTTGACAATATTAGCCCATTGATAAATAATGGAGTCAGGATCTGAACAAGGATTGCTGGATACTAGTTGCATGTTTTTCCTTCATAAATTCAGGATCCAGGGCACAAAATGAAAGGAATATTATAAGAAATTAATAATTGAGGCCTTAGCCATATTCAATCTGCGATAACCTTCTAGAAAATACAGTTTTAGAAAAGTAGATTATGTTATTTTGAAATAACATCTTAGAAAAATCTTGCTGGGATTGTGATGTACCCTAAGACATCATCATTGGCATAACATAAAGGGTGTTCATTGGGATTTGTAGGTTGTTTACACTGTATGTTTCTTTAGTTGGAAAATAAAAGTTGAAATAAAAATCACTGCACTATTAAAGTGATTTCTGATAGAAATCATTACAAAACAAACAGAAGGCTTTGAAGGAAAGAGCTGGGGCACAGATTTAGTTCTTACGGCATTGAAGCAAACAGGGAAAAAGGAGCACCAGTGATAAAGATCATGGAGAGGATGAGCAAAGACCAACTGACTCACTAGCTCACAGCCACACCCAGGAAACATGAACATCTTACATGACAAATGAGCAGTCATAGTTTGAACCAGAGCAAATTTCTGATCTGTCTATGTTAGAACAACAGGCCATCAAGTGCTCTGTTAAGGCAGCACAGCATGACATGTCTAAGAGTTCAGTCTCCAGATTTAAATTGCCTGGCTTTCAAGTCATTTTCCATCACCTACTAGAGATATCTTTTGCAAGTCACCTGACCCCTTGGAGCCTCAGATGGACTTAATGACAGTATCCATCTTGCTTGTCGAGGTTAAATGGTAAAATCACCACAAAGTGTTGGGTAAAGAGTAGTTGCTTAATATTTGTTTGCCCTGAGTATTAGACCATAGACATCATATAATTCTGTGTTCCAATCTGTAGCTTAACAGGCAAAAACATTCCCAAGTGATGTTCTAGCAATGTTCTAAAACAAACAAACAAAAAATAATGGAAAAATAACTATAAAAACAAAAACAAGACTCTTGGTCCAGACAATGCTGACATGGTTCCTTTAGACAAGCTTATTAATCTGCCTCTACTTATCTTTCAGGGCTCAGCTCAACTCAACATAACCTTGATAAAGCTTCTTTCAATTCCACAATCAATTAATTAATTCCTCCTTTTTCTTAGCTCCCAAAACATTACGTTTAGCCTACTTTAAACAATTAGTTCTTTCTGATTACATCTTTGGTTAATTGCATGACTCTCTCACCTGCTAACTTAGGAAATTCTTAAGGAGTCATCTCTATTCCAATTAGAATCTAATACTTTTAACACAGTAAATTAATTCTATAAAGACCTATTTAATTAACATCGAGAACGTAAAATGTTTTTGTGGACAAGAAGACACTAAACACACACATGTGTAGACAAACACACAACTGATTGTGGCTCACAAATTTTGTCTCAAAAGTAAAAATGAACATTTAATCTCTCTTTACAATGCAATTTTAGGAGGGAAGTGAAACGGTACGTTATTATAATCAGTGAAAGACCAAGAGCTAGCCCCACCTTCTCCTCAATTAATTGCTCAGAAAAGACAAAGGAAGGAAAAAAGACCAACAGTCATGCACATAGAATTGTGTTATTAAGAGAAAATTCTGATAGCTTTTGTTGCCCTCTGTTAGAAATCAAAGGGAAGGTAAGAATCCACCTGACAAAGACATTTGGAACACAGAGTTAATGACAAATTTCCTTGCAATAGCAAATATATTTTTAAGGACTTTTTTTCTTATATAGGCATTGAGAGAAGCCAATGGACCTAGCTTAGGAATCCTGCAAACAAATAATTTCGGTGCAGAAATAATTTTGAGTTTTAGTTGCATTCAAGTGCTTAATATAGTTTACTATAAAACCTGAGCTCCTTAACTAATCCATATGGGTGGGGGGAAGAAAACTGTCTCTCTCTATATATATATGTGCGGTTTTTCTTACATTGCTAGCACTATAAGATCAAGGAAGCTGCACAAACAAGAAATTTAGGTCAGGATATTGGAAAAAAGTTCAAATTATTTCTTTTTCATCTTTCTGTTTCTCTGTATCTATCTCTTTGTCTTTGCCTCTCTCTGTCTCTTTTTCACACACACACATACTCAAATGCCATATTATATTTTAGTGCATAGAGTGATTCAAAATGCACTACCAATAATCACCAAAATACCCCCTTCTCTTGCTCTGTAGAAATTTAGGGGATTTTTTTTTAAAGCCAGTCTTTGGGTCCAGAAGATATTTTCTTTAAGTCTTGAGAAGCACAATAATCAATTCCTTTAAGAGGAAAAATGTGATTTTTCCAAATACATTGCACAGGAAAGATAAGGCAACTTCTCCCTAGGGAGATGGGAAGAACAAACAGTGTGGTCAACACAGGAAGGCTGCTGTAGAGGTGGACACATTCCCCTGCCACCCTGATTAAAGGAAGCCAGGAAGTAAGGGTGGTTTACTTGGGGACTACCATGAGAACCATGCTGCAGCCCCGAGGGGGGAAAGGGAGAAACAACCTAATCTGGGGAAGCCTGTGATTCCAAGATGGCATTTTCCTTCCATCCTCCACAGCATGATCTCTTTCCGAATCTGTGTCTGCAATACCAGGAAAGAGCCATCGTGCCTGCACTCCCCAAAACAGAACTGAAGAGTGGACCTCAGGAACCTGATAAGGATTTAGAATGAAAGAGAAAACAATGGAACTATGAATTCAGACTGGCTCTAGGGAAAAATGAGTTTCTGTGGTACATTTGCATTGTGGAAATTTAGGCAAGCAGGAACTATATTTCCCAGGATCCCTGTCTGTGCGTAATTTCAGGTTAGCATGGGCCACCAGAAACATATACAGTGAGATTTGGAAGGCTGGAAGTTAAACACTAGCCACAGGACTTTAGAGCACTGAAGATCCGTGCAGGCACAAGTACAGAGCTCAGGCACCATGGCAGCTCACCAGGTAATTCCTGCTCTCTGGCTCACATTGCTGACATTGGGCAGAAGCCAGGCATGAAACCATCAGTTCTCACCAGGTTTCTTCAGGTTCCCCCACTCCAGGGTCAGGGGCATATTCAGCAACATCATGAGGCACACCAGTTTCTCCTGCAGGTCACCGGCATCACTGAAGTTGGAGGCTTCAAGACAGAGGCTTTTGTGGGTTCCAGCTTGTCCCCAGGAATTCCAATTTATCGTTTCTCTCTCACATTTCATGTCTGTCTTTCCTTCTTAATGTCCTGCTCTGCTAACTTCAGTCTCCAATGCAAGACATAGAAACAACAGCCACACATAAACTGTTTAGTCAGCTCTCATAATTGGGAAAGCTCAAATCTTTGCAATAAACAATTGATTCTACATCACTTCTTATGGTTCTGTGTCTCTGGTCAAACCCTACCTAATACCATCTGAATGGCAGAAGTGAACCCATCCATGCATGTTCCTGGTGCTAGAACTGACCTGGTTGTTAATCTAACCGAATGATTTGATATAGGCAAGATAGAGCTCTTGAGATTTCTGACAAAATTATCAGGAAAATATAATTGTAAAACTGAAAAATGGAACAGGAGCAGATGGCAATAAACACCCACGGTGAAGCAATGAAAATGACAGTTGGAAACCTTGAGAATTTAGAATTAAATGTTTGGAGGAATGTATATTCATTTTCTATGTTTCAATCTACATATATTTATACGTACATATGTAAGTGTGCGTATATGTGTATGTTTGTGTGTAGTTAGAAGAGCAATATGTTACCTAGTGGACATCTCCCTGGGATTCATTTTGCAAACAAATATAAATGGTAGGCTGCCAAAAGAATACTGAAAAGTGAATCTTTAATCCAGCCTGGTTTGATGAAAATGATATTGTTTCCTGCAACTGAGAAATAAAAATGACTGGTTATAGTATTTTATATAGTCTTTATACTCCATCTCATTTCCAAAAGTATTTGCAGCGGATTGCAAAATATGTACACTAAAACCAAATAAAATAAACTAGTTGGTAAAAGTGGCACAAGGGAAAAATGTGGCTAGAGCTATGAAACAGAGCAGGTGTGAGGTGAATTCAGAAAAATGTAGAAATTCAGAAGAATCTATAACACTAATTCCTATGCAGTAGAATTCAACAGGCATCAGTAGTGTGAGGTTGTGACCGGAAAAGCTAATGCAGTATTAGATTAATCAAGATTGAATATCTTGAACACAAAGATTGATAATTCAATTTTACTCTGCACTAATCAGGTCTTATCTATAATATTTATTCAGTTTATGGTTCTTGGACCATACAGATTTAGATAATGAGGAGCATACTCAGTCAAGATTAAGAAAACACTGAAAAGACTTGAAATCATGTCTTGGTAAGAATGGCTGAAGGAATTGAGAATGTTTAGCCAAAGAAAGAAATATTTTATAAGACAGAAAACTGTTTTAAATACTAAAGGACTTCTAAGTAGTATAGGGAAAAATTAAACTGTATTACCTGGAGACAAATATAAATTCAAACAGCTGAAAATAGGAGGAAAAAAGTAAATGTAAGCCAAATATAATATTCGTATCCATAAAATGTTAATGTGAAATAAAATGCTTTAGATGGTTTTGAGCAAAGGTCTTGAAGCAAGTAAGACTCCTTTTGAGGATGTTACAGAGAAGAGTCAAACACTGAATTGAGACTGGAAAAAGATTATGTAAATGGTTGTTTCTTATCTTCATATATATCATAAATGCCATCCCATGACTTTGGGCACATGCTTTTTCCAGAAATCAGAGCCTATATCCTTAAAATTTTAGTAGAGAGCAGAGTCCTGAAATCTAAATGCATTAATTCAAATGAGGCGGAAGAATCACTTGAACCCAGGAGGCAGAGGTTGCAGTGAGCAGAGATTGAGCCACTGCACTCCAGCCTAGTGAGAATCTGTCACAAAAAAAAAAAAAAAAAAAAAAAAAAAAGCCATTCTTGAGATGCACCTATTACTCTGGGATATCCTTCCTAATTCTCCCTGATTGCTTCTCTCACATTTTGTAATCATTGCAGTGTATGATTCTCCTCCAGAGACTATAAGTTCAAGGTTGCCCTGAACCACCTTCAGCCCACAGATAGATATGTTTAACTCCACATGGACTTTGAAGTTTTAAAATTAGTTTTCAACACTTAATAGAAAGAACAATTTACACAATATTCCAGATTGACAATGAACTGCTCTCTGCTCTTGAAAAACAGAAAGAGCTGGGAATGCTGAACACACATTCCTGAATTGCAAGATCATCAAGGGACCTGAATTTTGACTCCTCTCTTTAAATAAAACATGGGTCTCTAGTGTATCACCACTTCTAATGTCTCATGAATTCACATTAGTTAACTGGCTCTAGATGAATTTGGAATTCCTGCCATGTATTTTGAGCAAGCTTACTTGTAGATATTTTTTGTGGGTTTTGTTTTTTGTTTTACTGCAAATTTGTAGTGAATATGTGTATGTGTTCTTAAGAGTGTCTTAGCTGGGTTCCCTATAGAAGAGCGCGTGAGGCAAAGATTAAGTGCTGATATTTTATTTATAAGGTACAAACCTAGGGCAACAAAAGCACAAAAAGAGGAAAATGAGACAGGAAATTATAGAAAGAAATTGTCAGGAGATGTAGAACATTGCTAGGTGTAACACCTCATTCAGCAGGTACAAACATTCAGGCAAGATGCCTGAAAAAAGTGTATACAAGAAACTGTTACCATGGACATGAAGGAGGAAGAATTTGGCTCCGGCCCATCTGTTTCCCATTGGTCCAAGTTTGGCCCATTAGAAGTTAACTTCTCTGTGATTCTAAGTTGTATGACCTCCTTTTGATAATGCCAGATTCCATTGCCTAAAGTGCCTTTTTCGACTCTACTTTAAAAATGGGAGGAGAAGCCCAGGCACTTTGGGAGGCTGAGGCGGGTGGATCCCAAGGTCAGGAGTTTGAGACCAACCTGGCCAAGATAATGAAACCCCGTCTCTACTAAAAATACAAATATTAGCCAGACATGGTGGTGGGCTTCTGTAATCCTAACTACTTGAGAGACTCAGGCAGGAGTAATCACTTGAACCTCGGAGGTGGAAGTTGGAATGAGCCAAGATTGTGCCACTGCACTCTAGCCTGGGTGACAGAGCAAGACTCAGTCTCAAAATAAAATAAAATAGATAAAAAGGAAAGGCAAAGACAGAAATTTCAGGTGACTGACTGGTAGGGCTATTTGCACAGTGGGAGCCAAGAAGAGTGCCAGTGAATGCTTGGCCTCAGTGGGTAGAAATTACCATGGACAGATCTGAAAGGAGTAAATCACTGAATGAAGTCAAGGGTAGTGTTATTGAAGAAGTCCAAGGCAGGGGCCAGCCAGCCACAGCCCTCAGATCTGATCTAGCATGCCTCCTGTTTTTGTGTAGCCCATGAGCTAAGAATAACTTTGCACTTTTAAAAGGCTGAAAAAATCCAAAGAAGAATAATATTTTCTGATACAGACAAATTATATAAAATTCTAGCAAACCAGTGTCAATAAAGTTGTATTGGGATACAGCCATACTCATTCATGGATGTATTGTCTACGGCTGCTCTCGTGCTACAGGGCCAAATAGTCCCAGAAGAGACCAGAGACCATATGGCCAGCAAAACATAAAATATTTAGTAGCAAGCCTTTTACAGAAAAAGTTTGCCAACCTTTGGCCTAAGGAATCCTAATAAGCGTATCTGAATCAAGAAGCAAAATGCAACATTCTCAGCAAAATGCAATAGGACGATATCACTTGAAACTTATGTTTAAAGCTATAATATTCACATGCTTGCCCATGCTTGCATCACTGTAAATGTGACTGCACTCATATGTTCATCCCTCTGAAGAGCCTTCCATAGTTAATGTCCCATGATCTATCTATAGAACCACCTGCAAAAAGGCAAAATAACTTTTATGACTTAATCCCAATAGCAATAGTGCAACTCTGTTCCAAAATGAAAATAATCTCAGAACACTACTCTTATATAGAGGTAATATTATTGGTTTATTAAATATCAAATTCAAGTCGTAAGTCTTGAATTTTAAAATTCAAAATATTTGGGGAAAAATACATACACACAGAGAAACCATAGCCCTGAGCCTTCTCTTGACCTGTGCATTAGCTGGCACACCACTTTCTGTGGTTATCATTCAAGGTGAGTTAAAGGTCTACAGTGTGCCAGCTCTGTGCCAGGTGAAAGGATGCACATCCATGCTCATCATAGGCCCAGTTTTGTTGACAGCTAGAACCAGGAAGCAGTTCCTGTAACTGACTATATTAAGAACTCTGTTCAAAGAAAGATAGTGAACATTTAGAGGATATCTTTTATTTTGGGATTAACTAAGTTCTGTTTATTCATTCGTTCCAAAAGCACCCGCTGTGATCCTGTCATGTACCAGGCATAAGGTGAGACGCGAAGGAGTCTTACAGAAATAGGACACACTTCCTGCCTCGGCACTCAGATATTGTCAAGCAACACCCCAGCCCCCATTGCCTGGACACTGTAAACTATGTATTCCCTCCAAGAATAGTTCGCTCTGGGGACCAAGTCTCCCAATGGAAAAGCATCAAACTATTCTTGGCTTCACTTCCCAAGGCCAGCCTGACCTTTCACGGCAGCTAGAGAGCTGGAATCATACAAGTCTCTCCCAGTTTATGTGCCCCTGAGACAAGCTTGTGCAGGGACTGTTTTTCTAAGAGGGAGCTCAGCCCAGGCTCCCAGAGTTCCAGGATGCCTCCGCTGCACAGTTAGTGAGGTAGCCAGTCGGCCTTTCAGCAGCAAATCTACTTTCTGAGAACCAATTGTTCTTCTAACACTTCAAAAAGAGGATTTTGCTTGGGAGTCTTTAAGCACTTGGAGATATGAAGCTGAAGTTTAATTAATTTATGTGCTTTATGGGCAGAGAGGACTGAGAGGGATTCCCATGAACTACACTAGGTATGGGGAGGGGTCTCCTTGAAACAGCCACTTGACAGCAGCTGTGTATATGATTAAACGTTCTCAGTAGAGAATCTGCAAGAACAGTGGTTTTGAATGTAGTTGCATATGAGGCGGCACAGTGTAGTGGAACGCACAATAAATGCTCTTTGATTACTTTACATCATTCTTGGCCATGCTCCAAGTGAAATGTGAAGCTTTATTTACACAGCTCTGTTCTAAAGGTTCATGAGAGCTGTATGTAGGTCTTGATGAACTGGAGTAAGATTTACTTTATTTGGTATCCTTCAAAACACTGAAAGCATTTTATCTTGTTATAAGAATTTCACAAAGATATGACGGTAAGAGAGAGCACTTGCTGGTATTGAAGACGTATCCATTTTTTCTCAAGAACAAAACCTACCTTCAGTCCTTCACCAGTGTCTCAGGTGTAACTGGATACGTTTGGGCCACCCTGAGCTTTAGTTCCTTTTAATGACAAGGAAGGACAAGCTGCCCCTTCATAAATTTCTGCGTGCTAGAAGAGTGCCTGGTATACAGCAGGCACTCAACGATTACATTTAATGTATTGCTTGGGCCTGAATTTAATCCAGTTCTAATGTTTTATAAGCGGACATTGATTTGGGTCCGGAATGACTTAGGTGAAGATAGATTGTTCTTTTCATTGATCATGGTGCATGGCCGGCAGGACTCAAGTCTTCTTTTCAGCTTCTCTGACTTCCTTATTCCTTTGTGGTCTACTGTAGTTCCAGCTCACTGGGCTTCTGACCCATACCAGATGCAGAACTTCAGACAAGGCTCTAATCTTAAGCCCAAAGAAAATGCTTCGAAGAAAACATTCCCTGATGTTTTATAAAGAACCTCTACACATTCCACACCCTGCTGAGCACAGCTTTTATTGCACACTGATGGCAGGAAGGATGATCCTGAGGGGAGATTCGTGTCTCTCTCCCCACAGCACCGTTCCTAAGAGAGGTAGGAACAAAGCCTTCAAGGGAACTTTTAGGGAGAATGGTTACATAAAACCCTAAAAGTCTTTACATCAGATCCATATTTTGTATCAAGGTGCAGGCTTTGAAACTAAGGAAAAAAATTACATGTAGTCAAAATTACCTTACAAAATACTCCAATTTCTGAATAGCTTTTAGTATCTAACATAGCTCCATCCCTGACCCCCTTTTCTCCCTAGCATTAAAAAGAAAATCATGCTTTCTTTACCTGAATGCCAGAGAAGAGATTATTAGCTTGCATGTATGGGCCATGCTATATACAAAGATGTATATGATTTTAAAAATTAGAATAATATTTAGTACATCGAAGTGTTCACACTATGGAAAACATGCTCACCCTAAAGCTTATACTTATTCAGTGGAATAGCAGGAGAAAACTAAGCTGATTTTCTCATTTTCTTTTTCTGTGCTGACCTCTAATAGCTGGTTTTTTTGGGTTAAATGTTCATATTGTGAAAGTTCGCTGTACCTACAGTAAGCCCAATGTCCAAGCTAACCAGGTCAGAACAAGGAGTCAAATGGAAGGGACTGTGTCCAGTGGAGCTCTTTGGGACCCTGAGACTAGGCAGAATCTCACAGTACAGCAGGTTCCAAGTTGAGGAGAAAGAAGAGTGTTCAGACAGGAGACAATCAGTCTGCATATGGCTTGAGCATATGCCTCAAGGGGGTACAGATTTCCACCTCAGAGAGCCCTGGCACTGGGCGTTTGAAGCTGTGACACTGGGACTATATTTGTGCAGAGGATCACTAATCCAAGTGGACATTGGGTACTAGAGCTGGGAAGGCCCCTGTGGGTTAACAGAACATCTTTAAATGCATTCGAATGAGGCAGCCCTTCGGCAGATACACTCCTGCAGCAAGAGGGCACAGCTTGGCAGCAGCATGTGGGTTGGATTCCTGCCTCCACTTGCCCACTCAGCCCCGTGCCTTTATAGAATGCTCAAACTGTACAGCACTACACAGAGGTCCCACAAGATCAGCACAGAAGGGGGAGTAACAGTCAAAGCCTGTTTTAATTTTCTCACTTGGCAAAGCTGGATTGGTCTTAGAGCTTGGGTCATCTGGTCACATGGGGGCTGTAGCACTCTAAGCGAGCCAGGCTTCTCATGTGTGCTGGGCTTGAGAACAATCCTTTAATCCCACCAAAAATCCCTGCAACGAGAAACACTGATTTCTTCTTTTATTTAATTAAAGGACTGTTTTCTCATGAGTATTCTGCCTGATTTATGAATACCTATTGTTCAAAATGTAATTGCATATTCAGCACTGCTCAATGGAACAGGGACCGTTTGAGCTTGTACTGCTTGCTTTACATTTTTAAAATCCTTTGCTTAGATGTGTATGATTCATTTCATTACGATGCACAAAATCGAGGCATTCCAGGAGGCATTCTATGGATACCCGTTATTTTTCATCTTTTTGAAGATGTGCCAGGCCAGCCAGAACACAGCAAGACTGACACAAAGGCTTTGAAATTTGAAGAGATACTCAGGCAGGTGCCCTACGACCAACTGAGGCTGGGTCTCCAATTGCCCACAGCCTTCGGACATTTAGCCAAAGAGAAGCAAATCTATTTTGAATGAATGCAACACTGATTCATACTTTCAGATATTATTACACAATAGCAAACAGATACTTAAAACTAATCTTGATGTCTTCCAGATACTCAGACATGTTTTAGAGTAAATTTTGCTGGTTTGGGGGGAAATTCTGCAGACAATGTCACGGGTGCAGGTCATTTCATTGGCCTTCACTATGGCATTGGGAAGTGAATCTGTGAAATGCAGACGTGAGTGAGTTCAAATAAAAGTTGTAGAGTCGTAGCCTAACATTCAATATCACTCCATCTTCTTATCCTAACTCCGACATGATTTCTAATACTGACCCTTATTAAATCCCTAATCCCTTGACCTTTCCGCCAAAAGGAACTACTTACTCATTCTTCCCCACACATAACCAGGGTGTCCCACGCCCATGCCTTTGCCCATGTTATTTTTTTCTGCTTCATCTCAGTTCCCAAGGCAACTAAAGCGACAAAAATACCCAAGAGGCTGAGACTTATTTACAATTGTAACACTACATTTAATAGTCATGAAGTAAGAATTTTGGCCACACCCTAGCAACAACATAACCTTTTTCAGTGAGCTTTTATTCTTTCTCTCAGCCAGTCATCAATAAATATTTATATATTACCTATTATATGCTAGGCACTGTTCTAGATACTAAAGATGTAACAGTAAACAAAACCTAAAACCTCTTCATTCATGAAGGGTCCTAAATATCTCTTATCGTTTTTACTGTGATAAGTACATCTGGTTTCCCATTATGACATAAAAACCACATAAAACTATGCAATTAACCTGAAATTACTCAATTAACACCTAGAAAGTATTTGTAGTTGCCCTTTTGTTCACTTTGTCTTTTTTAGAGGAGAAAATTTGTAGAACTTTGTCCAATGTTGTAATTCAATAGTTGATCTTGCTTCCCATTGTCTGTAGGATAATTAGCTGCATTATTTTTAATTTAAAAACATGTTTTGATTTAAAAACTATCTTTGAATATTCCTAATACTTACATCTGCCATATTTCTGACAAATAGAGTTTATATTTCTGACAAATATAATTTATAGAAATATAGTTTCCTTTTTTTAAAACATTTTATTTTTTAGAGGAGTTTTAGTTCTACAGCAAAATTGAGAGGAGGGTAAAGAGATTTCCCATACACCCCTTGTCCCCACAGGCGCATTGCCACCCCCTTACTAACATCCCTCGCCAGAGTGGTACAATTGTTACAACTGATGAACCCACACTGGCATATCATTGCCACTCAAAGCCAGTAGTTTACATTAGAGTTCACCCTTGTACATTCTATGGATTTTGCCAAGCAAATAATGCCACAAATAATCACACATACAGAGTATTCTCATGGCCTTAAAAATCCTCTGTGTTCTGCCTATTTATCCCCTCTACCCTAAACTCCTAGCAACCATTGAACTTTTACTGTCTCCATAGTTTTGCCTTTTCCAGAATGTCATATGGTTGGAATCATACAATAGGTAGCCTTTTTGCATTGGCTTCGTACACCTATTAATAAGCATTTAATTTTCTTCCATGTCTTTTCATGGCTTGATAGCTCATTTCCTTTAAGTGCTAAATAATATTTTATCATCTGGATGTACCACAGTTTTTATTTATCCATTCACCTAGTGAAGGACATCTTGGCTGCTTTAAGTTTGGGCAATTATGGTGGGATTTGGGAAAAGCTACTATAAACATTCATAAGCAGGTTTTTGTGTGGCCATAAGTTTTTAACCTCTTTGAGTAACTACCAAGGAGCATGATTGTTGGATTGTATGATACGTATAAAAAAAGCTTAGTTTTATAAGGAAACACTAAACTGTCTTCCAAAATGGCTGGCTACATGATCGTGCAGTCTCATCAGCAACAAATGAGAATTCCTTTTGCTCCACATTCTCATACCCATGTTTTGTGTAATCCATGTTCCAGGTTTTGGCCATTCTAATTGGCATGTAGTGATATCTTGTTTTAATTCACATTTTTCCGCTAACATGATGTGGAGCCTCATTTTATATACTTCTTTGCCATTTGATATATTCTTTGTTTTGGTATCCAAAAAGGACTCTGGCCCGTTTTAAAATTGGGTTGTTTTCTGCTGAGGTTTAAGAGTTCTTTGTTTATCTTAAATGACAGTTTTTTTTTTTAATCACATATGTGTTTTGCAATTATTTTCTCTAAGTTTGTGGCTTGCATTCTCATTCTTTTGACATTGTCTTTCACATACGTTTTTAATACTAATGAATTCCAGGTTATTGATTGTATCTTTCATGGGTCATGTCTTTGTGTCTAAAAAGTCATCACCATACCAAAGCTCATGTAGATTTGCTCTCATGTTATCTTCCAGTAGTTTTATAGTTTTGCATTTTGAATTGAAGTCTGTGATCCATTTATTTTTGTGAAGTGTGTAAAATCTACATTTAGACTTTTTTTTTCCATGTAGATGCCCAGTTGATCAAGCACCACTTGTTGAAAAGATTGTTTTCTTTGTTATATTTACTGCCTTTGCTCATTCGTTAACAGATCAGTTCGCTGTTTATGTAGGTCTATTTCTGGGCTCTATATCCTGCTGCCGCTGATCCATGATCCATTTGTTGGGTTTCTTTTCTGGTTTTGTTTTTGTTATTTTTATTATTATTTTGCCGTACCGTATTGTCTTCATTACTGTGGCTTTACAGTATATCTTGAAGTTGAGTAGTATCAGTTCTTCAAATTTTTTCTTCTCCTTCAATATTGCATTGACCATTATATATCTTTTTCCTCTTTGTATAAACTTTAGACTCAGTTTGTCTATATCCACAAAATAACTTGCTGAATTTTTTATTGGAATTTTACTTAATCTACAGATCAAGTTGGAAAGGACTGATACCTTGAAAATATTGACTCTTCTCGTAGATACATGTAAAATGTCTCTTCATTTATTTAGTTCTTTGATTGACTTCATCAGAGTTTTAAAATTTTTTAGTACAGATTTTATACATACATTTTCAGATTTATACATAAGAATTTCCTTTATGTAAAAGAATTTACCTTGAATATAAAAGGTAATTATTTTTAAATTTCAAATTCCACTTGTTCATTGCTAGTATATAGGGAACTGTTTAACTTTTGTATATTAACTTTGTGTCTCATAAGTTTTCTGATTGCTTATTAATTCAAGGAGATTTTGGCGATTCCTTTAGCTTTTCTACTTAGACAACTATATTATCTGAAAGCAAAGACAGTTTTATTTCTTTCTTTCCAATCAAAACACTTTTTATTTCCATTTCTTGTTTTATTTGATTAGCTAGGACTTTCAATGCAATGTTGAAAAAGGAGTGGTGAAAGAAGATATTTTTGCCTTGTTTCTAATCTTAATGGGAAATCTCCTAGTTTCTCATCATTAAGTATAACATTAGTGGTATGTTTTTTGGTAGATAGTCTTAATCAGATCAAGGAATTTCCCATCTCTTCTTAGTTTACTGAGTTTTTCTCATGAATGAGTGTTGAATTTTGTCAAATGTTTTTTCTGCATCTGCTGATAAAATTATGCGACTTTTCATTTTAGCCTCTTGATATAATGAATTACATTAATTGATGTTTAAAATGTAAACCTGCCTTACAAGCCTGGGATAATCTGTTCATTGTTGGATTCAACTTGTTAGCATTTTGTTGAGGATTTCTGCATCTTGCTTATGGGAAATATTGATCTGGCTTCCTATAATGTCTTTGTCTAGTTTTGAATTTAGAAGAATGCTGGCCTTATTGAATGAGCTAGAAAGTAGTCCATCATCTTCTATCCTCTGAAAGATACTGTGTAATTGGTGTCATTACTTCCTTAAATGTTTGCTAGAATTCACCAAAGCCACATAGAGTTGGCTACCTCCATTCCCCAGGTCAGTTAGGCTCTGATAAAACTCCAGCAGGTTAAGCTCTGGTTACCTACTTTCTCCTGAGAGCAAGCACTGTTAAGAACGGAGTGCTGTGGCATACCCTGAAACGGTTTCTTTTTCCCTCCCCATGCCAGAAGCATGAATGACTTTTTCTCTGATATTTAAGGACCTGGTAAAACTCACAAAAGTGAGGGGGCCTAGCTACGTCTGGAGCCCTGGTTATTAACTCACAGATTGGTCTACAATGAGACTCCAGAAATTCGTCAATTACAGTTCAGGTCTCCCTACCCTGGGACCAGCTCCCATTGTAGTTTCCACTTAGGAGTCTCTGCTCCAGTAAATTGTGACTCCTGTATTCACTTGTCTGCTTCTCCAATCTTGGGGGCAATGGCTTAACCTCTGTTTTTATTTTTCTTCTGGATCTAAGAAGAGTTGTTGATTTTTCAATCTGTTCATCTTTTTACCTGTTTTGAGGATAGAGTGGCAATTTTTAAGCTCCTTACATGCAGAATCAGAAACCATAACTGTATAGAAGTGGTTTTTTGATAATCTAATGAAAACTGGGCAAATTGAAAGACATTTCAAAAAAGAAATGTGAAGGATGATGTCTGTAATGCATTTTATCATATATATAATTTTGTTATTTAATTTATATATGTTATATATAATTTATTATATGTAAATTATAGCCCAGTAAAATTGATTTAAGATACATAGGAAACATATCAGAGGATTTACCTAAACTGTAAAGTCAATCAATCTACTATGAAATAATATGAAGATTTTGTTGCTTTTTATATTTCATTAAAATGTAACATACAATATCTAGATCTCAAGTTTGGCTTCACTGGGAGCTAGATTTTCCCTGTATTACAGTCCACTTAGAAAAATAAGAGTTTATGTCATGTCATTCATTAGATGAAATTTAAAATGTGGAATATTAGCTGTTACTAACCCTAAGAAAGGACAAAAAAAGAGACAGTGGTTGCAGAGCTAGACTGGAACTTGATACATGGTTGGAGTTGCCTGGCAACAGCTGGGACCATGGAGGAAATACTGCCCAGAGGAACCATAGAGAAGGGAAGCATCTCTGGCTGCTTCTTGTGTTCCATCTCTCAGCCTCTCTCTAGCATCTCCTATTGGCCAAGCAGAGTCAGCAGCAGATGGCAGGGGAACCTGGGAAATGCACAGGCTAGATCTGCCCTCTGTGGTACTAGGTAAAGAAGTGAATGGCCAGGAAATCGATCTGAGGTAAACAGGCAAACAAGCAGCCCACTTCCAACATGCAATGCTTCTTTACCCCCAGTTGTGAACAGCCAGAGGAAAAAAATGGGCTGTGTGGAAGATTTGAGGTTCTAAATCTTTGTTTTATCTTGACCTCCTTGAGCAAGATGAATGGGACAAATCATTTTATTTCAAACACCTTCCAGAGGTGTTTTGTAAAACAATGAAAATATGCCAAGAACTTATCACAGAACCAGTGCCAGATGAACACCAAGTAATTTGTATGCTTCAAACATTACCTTGAAGGTTCGTTCCACTTTGAGTAGAAAATGAAGTAAATCACAAGTGAGAAGAGAACAAATATTTTAACATTTGAGCATTCGCTTTTGTAAAATTAAATAAAGCAGACTGATAGAACCACAGCCAAGGTATTTATCTTTTAGAAATGCTGAAGTATCCCTAAGCAAATAATCAGCCAGAAAAAGTCAACATTCATTTTCCTGCCATTCTGGGTGTGATCCTGAGCTCTTCAGTTCAGCATATTTATAAGCTGCCTTGCCCTTTTTCCTGCATTCTCCCAATTCTTCCGTCCTTGCAGGATGCTGTTCTTTCGTACATGGTGCTCTTGCTTAATAAAGTAATAACTGACACAATCTGTCCTCTGTACAGAGTAATTATGTTAGCCTGTTGTTACTGATTTTGTTGCTAAGGTCTGAGAATCTACTAATGCACCACTGTGGAAGTGGTTGGGAAAAGCATGTTCTCAGAATTTTCCCATAAACCAGATGTTTTCCTTAACTCTTACATCTTCAAAATATTTTCTCTTGAGAAAAAAATGAGGATTAGAATGATTTTAAGACACCAACACTTATTTTCTCAGCATACGACAAGCACACGCTCAAATAACTGAGTGTAAAGAATGTATTCTGTGGGTGCCGGTGTATCTGTTAATCACTTGATAAGCTACACATATAACTCAAGTAAAACCTGTTTCATAAGTAAACTATATTCTTCTAACTTCCCCTTGGTTCTGTTTCAATTACCATTGAAAACAATAAAACATTCCAGTGGAAAACAATATGACTGAAACATCATCCAGAATTTAGCAGGGTAAAAAAAATTTTTATCATCTCAGATTTTATAGATCAAGAATCTGGATAAAATTCAGTTGGGACTATCACCTGGGTCGCCAATTATTACTCAGAACATGTATACATGGCCTCCTTAGCAGGGTGATTTCAGAGTAGTTAGACTTTCAGAGCGGTGGTGCCTCTCAGATTGAGTATCCCAAAAAAATCAGGAGAATGTTGTGTGGCCTTGATAGCTAGCTTCAGATATCATGTAACCTCATTTCCACCACTCTCTGTTGCAGTGGTTCTCCACGAGGGGCAATTTTATTTCCCCATCTTCCCTCTTCTGGGTATTTGGAACCTCCCTCAAGAATGGCAATGTCTGAATATATGTTTAGTTTGTACAACTGAAGGTGGTGAGAGCTACTGCCATTTAGTAAGTCGAGCTCAAGGATGCTATTCTATAATACACAACAAGAATTTTGTAGCCCAGAATGTCAATAGTGCTGAGGCTGAAAAATCCTGCTCTATTGGTTGAGGTAGTCATTGCCTGCCAGATTTAAGGGGAGGAACCATAGATTCTAATTCTGATAGGAAAGGTGTTAAAAAAAAATTGATAAACACTTTAAATCTGCCACAAATTCCTGAATGTAACCTTTATCAAATTCAAACACCAAGTCTTCTATTAATTCAATTCCTAGAGAATATGTTTAAATTTTTTAAATTTTTTTTTATTTTTGTGGGTATATAGTAGGTGTATATATTTATGAGGTATCTGAGATGTTTTGATATAGGCATGCAATGTGAAATAAGTACATCATGGAGAATGGGGTATCCATCCCCTCAAGCATTTATTCTTTGAGTTATAGAATAATCCAATTATACTCTTTATTTTAAAAAGTTATTATTGACTATAGTCACTCTGTTGTGCTATCAAATAATAGGTCTATTCATTCTTTCTAACAATTTTTTTGTATCTTTTAAAATTGAGGTTCAAAAAGAAGCTGTAATGGTTTCAAAACCATGTCAGGGATCTCTAAATAGGGCTTTGAGGTACCTGGAAACATTCCCTTACCCTAATCTGCACATGGAACTCTGAGAATGTAAATGCTTAGGTCAAGATACCCAGCTAAACAACAAAGGCTAGGCCCAGATATCAGTTCTATAATTTGAAGTGTACCCACCATTATTTACTCTTGATCCTCAAGTTTCTTGCTCTTTTTACTCATTCCAATATTGCCCAGCTGTAAATTCTATTTATAGAAGTTACTGTGGTTATATTTAAATGTAATTTTCAAACTGACTTGCTTGAGATCCAGAGCACATTTTTAAGCATCAGAGCTCTAGGAGCAGAAAACAGTATCCCTGGGATGACAGGGAGGATGCCCTATGCCTGGAGGATGTGTCTCTCCAGGATTCATCAAACCACGGAGCTGTACGAAGTGCTTTCTCTCTGTCATGAGAGAAAGGAGTGGCTGACTCAGCAAGGTTACATCCTCTCTCCAGATTGTTCCTCAGAACCAGAAAAGCGTGTGCAGTGGCAGCAATTGGAGGAAGCAGAATGACCCTGAGCAAGGTGACTGGTTTTACTTAATGGAAAACAGAATTTTAAAATAGCTAATAGTGCTAACTGCTTTATTTTTGTTTTCATTTATGCTTTTCTCAAAATCTGTATTGTCATTCCTTATTTGTTCTAACAGTCTCCTACTGTTCTCAAATACAATATCTATTTTCTCCTTATTGCAAGTCTTCACTTGATAAAAGAAGGTAATACCCTCGTTTCATGCTCATATTTATCAGGAATTTCTGGAGCAGCCACCTCTTATATTCCAAACTCTTAATTGAGTGTTGAAAGGTTTGACAGGGAACAAGATAGACCGAAACTTGATGGCAGAACCCTGGAACAGCCTGCCACAGGGTCTGGTGGAAGATAAGCTCAACTGAAAAGGCAACAATACAAAACTATATGACTTACAAATGAGGAAGGAACCTCGCTATGCTTGGAGAGTCCAGAAGCCTTCCCGGAGTCGGTGGCATCTAAGTGGAGAGTGACAGTCAGATGAAAATGGAGCGAAGCAAACAAAAGAGGGGTTATCATAGCCGAGAATGCAGAGTGAATGAAGTCAGGTTCAACCATGTGGCTTTTTTCTTTATTATTGTCTACCTGCTTGGGTATGGCTTTAAGATGGTAGACACCAATTTTTAAATCTTTTTACAAAAAGGGCAAGGAAGTTGAAATGAGCTGTTGAGTATTAGCTGTGTAAATCTTTTTTTTTTTTTTGGCATGTGGCTACATGCTACTTCAATATTATGTTCTTTCCACATTTTTTGCACTATTTACACACTCAGAAAAAATCATTTTGGCCAACGTTTCTTTAAGATAAACCTGATGCTCACTGATGCTCTAATATGTGCCTTTAACAAAGCCTCCTGAAGCAAGACTCATGCACTAAATGGTCTTTGTTCTCTACCACTTCTAGATCCAAGAAGTGTCATCAAGGCATCAAAGCCAGGAAGGAGACAGAAAAGAGGAGTTAAAAATCCAAGGTCAAGACAGTGACAGCTCAAGTTCAGGAGAGGTGGAAGGTCAGAGAGCAGGAGCAGTTAGAGGAAAGGACACTTAAAACCGAAGGTGACCTCTGCCTTAAACAAGATGTGGAGGGCAGCCCTTATGATTGGATTCAGGGGGTCTACATATTTCTAAGTGTATGAGAAACCTCATAGAGTGAACCTTAGGAATACAGGAACCCCAACATACATTCACATGTGCACTCCCCAAAAAGCACAAGAATATTTACAGAAATACTATAAAATCCCCCTATGAGAAATAGTAGAATGGATGAATTGCAGCTTATTTACACAATGAAATACGATTCAGCAATGTGAATAGACTTGTAACACAACTACATTTGAAAATAATGTTGAATCTTACAAATAGAATGATATGGAGAGGAAACCACACATAAAAGGTATATTTTTATGGTCCCATTTTTATGAAGTTTAAGAACAAGCAAAAGTAATTTAGGGTATCAGAAGTTCTGACAGCTGTTACCCTTGCAGACTGTGGATAGGTCGAGTCTGGAGGGAATACAGGAGTGGCAGCGTTTCTGGAGTGTGGGTAATCTGGTTTTTTATTTGGGTGTTGTTTATAACAGTATGTTCAACTTGTAGAAATGCAGCAGTAAGTCAAACACTCAATTTTGTGTTTTTGTTTATGATGTTATATTTTAGTAAATACTTGGGGAGAAAAATAGGAATATAGATATACCTCTGGGATGATTGGGGATGTTGAAAAAAATACACCTTGAAATTTTTCTGAAAAATGCTGACATGATAATTAATCAAACTGTGTTCAGTATCTTTAAATGACTGCAAAGAAAATTTGGGTATTCAGTTGAGAAGAATCAGGACTCTGCGCTTTTGTTAGCTGAGCTTTATTTAACACCATTTAGAGCCTACATGCCCACTCATTTTTTTTCAGGGGATAAATCCGTTTGCTTGCTACAATGGATTACTAGTCACCATCAATTGGCTTATCATTTGCATCTCACATGGATTACTTTTTTTTTTCTGAGGAATGGTTCATTTTATCTGTGGTTGGCAACCCGTCATACATGTCCAAATTTTGGTTTATGTTAATTGTAAGAGGTGATTTAACTGGATTTTGTAAAATAAACCCGTATCTGAGTTTAACTATCTAACTACTTGTGTAAATATTTCATCATCTAGGTACATATCTATCCCTCTCCTATCACTTACTAAAAACGCTTAAATTCCCTGTTAATGAGCACTGAATTTTAATTTGTGCTCAGGAGGTCTCTTTAGTCAGAGAGTGATAAATCCTGCCAGAACTGGGTTCTTCCCTTCAAGGCAGAAGGTTCCCTTCTGGCTCAGAGTGTGTCTACATATGCTGCCCAGTAGCTATGTCCTGGAACAGGGGCCTCATGATTGCCCGGTGCCCTATCCAACAGTGGCTGAGCTGGTATCCAAGACGCAAGACAAAGTCCTCTTTACTCTTCTCCCCCTTGTTCTCAAGCAGAAGGAAAGAGTCGCTTTTGTTGCTGTGAGCTGTACTGCCTGGGTTTGGGGGAAAGGTGGTGCAAACAACTCCTTAGCCATCCCAGCTGTGTATCACTAGGCATGTTTTCCCAATGTCCACTGGATCCAAGCCTAGCACAGCACTAGGACTTGCCTAGGAATTGTGGTCCTTGTGGCCTAGACAGCTTTTCAGATTAATTTAGAACCCCAGAGCACTTTAGCCCATGGTGGTAAAGGTTGCCAAAACCCAAGTTCCAAATGCTAGGATGGGCGATTCCCTCTGGCTTGGGCTGGCTTACATACTCCTTCTGTGGGCTGGCATCAGTGGAGTTCTGCCTGTTTTTGCTTTCCTCTGTAACAGAACAGAACTGAATTCAATGCAGGGTCCCACAGTTGCTGCACTCTCCCTCCCGCAAGCACTCAGATTCTCTACACCACATGGCTGCTGCTAGGGATGCAGTGTGGAGGGAAAGGGGAAGGGTGGCATTGGTGACTAAAAACTGTCTTTGGTACCCTCTTCAGTACCTCTTTCAGAGATATGAAGTGAAAACCAGGTACTGTAATTGCTTACCTGATTTTTCATGCTTATGAAGGTGCTTTTATTTCTGCACAGGCATGATTGGTGAAGGCTACTATTCTGCCATCTTGCTCCATCCTCTAATCTCTAACTTTTTGGTGTATAACTTTTATGAGGGAAAGGTATTTCTTTCATAGTGACTTGTAGTTTTTGGAGAGTCTCTCATATAAATAGGTGTTGAACTGTAATGTATTTTACACAGCAGATGAGTTATGCACGTGAATTTTTTCTTCAATCCATAATGTGAAGATGAAGACCAGACCTAGAGAAAGGCAAGTAAGGCACTCAGACCTGAGGGTGCATGCCTCCATCAATATCACACCCTACATGCCTCACTTTCTTTATCCTAGTCCCAGCCTGGTGTTGGTTAACATACACAGATATTCTGATGTTAAATTCTCTTCCCATTCCTTGAATAAGCTCTATTTGATCATGATGCATTTTAATACTCCATTAGATTCAGCTAGTTAATATTTTATTTACACTTTTTGAATCTATTAGCATAAGTGAAGTGTGCTGATAATTTTCTTTCTTTTACAGAATTCATCTAGTTTTGCAATTGTAGCTTCCTAAAAGAAGAGGGATAATTATCCTTGCACTCTTGTTTTTTAGCAATAATTTTTATGTTACAGGTAATAACCTGTTCCTCTAAACCTTTCTAGGTCTGAAGCATATTATGGGGGTAGGGGCAAGTTTGAACAAGTCACTTTTATCTGGGCTTACATTTTGCCCTTCTGCAAAAATTGACATAATGAAATCTATTTTGTAGATTTTTGGAGAACTTAAAAGTTAATTTTTAAAAAGAACATGTCACGGAACATGAACCAAAGAACATGCTTAATTGATCACAGATAAACACCTTCTTGGGCTTCATTGACAATTTGGACTTATTCCACTCACCTTCCCTCTGATGTCACTAGGCTTACATTACATTGTTGATCATTCTCTAAAATTTGCTTTTATCTCTGTTTTAATGCCTTTTGCTCTCTTTCATTTCAAGCATCGTTCCATTCTAGAAATTGCTGGTTAATTACTTTATGTTGAAACGTGGGAAAATATTATGTTCGAAAAATCAACCAATGTGCTTTCCAGCTAATGTATTTCCTGTTACCCCATGGCCCTTCTCTCCTTCAGGCAGATGCTTAGAGGGCTCTATAGTTATTGACATTGGAAATGCTAAAAGAGAAAAAACAAAGAAGTATAAATTACTTTTTTCTTTCAAATTCCAGATTATCAAGAGAGAGAAAAATGTTATTTGTATAAAGTATACAGTAGAATTGGAAGATGGATCTAACGAGAACAACACTAAGGAAACACTGTCCTCTGAAAAGTTAAAGCTCCCAGATGAGGTGAGAGGATTGCGTTAACAAGGCGTGAAGGGGCAGTGTGGGCTACTGAGATATGGGTTGGGTTGGGGTGGAACCTGCCCCTCATTTGGGATCAGTTTGGGGTACAGAGGTATAGCAGAAACCTCAGTTAATTTCAGAGAGTCTAGTGCAGGGGTAACCTATGCTTTCTTTCCCAGGTAGACACCAGGCAAATGGCAAGATGCCAGAGCATAAATGACTTTGAGATGTGTTCAGTCAGGTGGAATGGAGATTGCCCACTGCCCAGTGAGATATAGAGTGATAAAAATGTAGCTGCATCTGAGAAGAGCGTGGAAATGGCGAAGGGCTATAGTTGACCAAACCAAGTTTCCCAGTCACAGTGAGATCCAGATTTGCAGAAAGATCCCCAAACCCAAATGAGGCCCTGGGAGTTAAGTGGGAGAAAGCTGTGCTCAAAGGAGCCTAGCTGTTAGGTTGACGACTGGTTATTGGGATAAATAAACTCAGAAAGGACCTGTATAGACCAGCACCTTAAGATAGCAGGAATGAGGACATCTCAGTCGGTGCCAGCATGGATAGCTGATAACCCAGCCTTCATGCTTCCCTGAGTGCCTTAACATTATTACAGAAGCCCACCAGAACCAAGAAACCACTCCAAGGAATAGGCAACAGGAAGAAATGGATTGAGCTAAAATCCCACCAACTGACCAGATGAAGTGTTTATAATAATTTTTTTAGGGCAGAAAAATAATGTTATGCTTCTTGCACATCTAAGTTTGTGAAATGAAATTTCTATCCACTATATACCCATATTCCCAAATTTACAAAGTTTTATCAAAGATGTGACAGTGTGGTCCTTTGGGACATGCCTGCTAGCTGTTACGATCTCTGGCAAGTTATTCAAACGTTTTGCTTCAGTTTCCATATCTATAGATGGGATGTGGGCTTTATTGTGACTTCTTTAATAATGAAATGAAATAATATATTGCACAGTGCCTCATATCTAATTGGCATTCAAGCCTTATCATTTAGTTTCCTAATTCTAACTCCAGAGAGAAAATGTGAGAAAAGTAGCTAGAGAAATTGAAAAGAAAACAAAGAGCTTGGAGAAGATGTCTTTTGGAAGATTGTTAATGCTGTTACTGCTAATTATGAGACTGGGTGTTCATTTCCCAAGCAGGGACTGCAACCGGCAAAACTTTCGGTGTGACATTCACTATAATTAGCAAGGCCAAGCCTGTTGATTAGCTATAACTCCAAATTCTTGTCAGCTTTTTTTTTTTTTTTGATCCTCATTTTCAGCATCTCAGGTATTAGCTGCGTAAGACCATGCTGTTACTATCTCCTCCAGAGGATACCTACAGTATCTGCTATTCGTTTGAAGGAAAAAAGGAAACTTGCAGATCTAGCAACAATAGATATTTCCTATAATGTAACATCACGAATTGACTCCCATGTAAACAAGAAGTGGTTTTATGTGTTTGCTCATTGAGTGCTTCTAAAATTTTAAACAAAATTTGTGAGAAGTTGCCCTGACTGTTTTCTTCAACTTACCCCATATGGTACTCATGATTAAATAATGTATCTAAAATTAAACATCATGTCATGTTTCCTCACCTTGTGCTCAAAATTTTACCATTTCAGATTAGAGATTTTTTTCTCTAAGTTTTAAATGGTATTCCAATGTCAACGGTTCTCTCTGGAAATGTGATAGAAAAACCATTTACACTTACCTGCCCAACACCTTAGGGGAATTTGTGAGTGAAAGTATGGGAGATTGTTCTAGAACTGCTTAGCAGTGTCTGAGGTCTTAGCTCGTTCTCATCTACAAAAAGAAGGGTGAAGCCAAGTCATCTCTGAGTATATGGAACACATATTATATAGTTTCTGGAACAGACTCAATTTCAAACATTCTGTTCCTTTGGTCTCATAAGTAGATTCATTCCTTCCAGACCAAACGTTCAAAAAAGAATATCAATTTACTGTGAAGATTATTGCTGATTAAAGTTTCTATGATTCTGTTACAGATGAGAAAATGAAGTGTCCTGGAAGAGGAAATGCAGTGAACGTGTTGGGGATAAAAACAAGGTTAGAAAGCAATTTCAGAAGGGAAGAAATGACCTCTGAAAGGGAAGCTGGGATGATAGCAGAGGCTATGTCAACTTCCTCACAATTTCACTTAGATTTTCCTGGCTATTCTGCAGCAGACATGATCAGATAAATGCTTATTGATTTCAAGATCAAGGCAACAGGATCATTTCTGTTTGATTACTTCCTTGTAAGTTAAAAACTAAATGCTTTGGCAAACGCTGTAAATACAAAGTTCAGGGGTATTCAGTGCCCTCAGAATCAATGGCAAGTTCAAGCTGTGTGTGACAAGGGATGACCACTATTCATCCATTCATTCTAACAAAGTCTATAAACAACTACCATGCACTAGGTGCTGGGCTGGTCACTGAAACATCAGAGTTATGTAAAGCTCAGTCTCTGTTCTTAAGGACCTCAGAGTTTAGAAGAACAAGGCATATAAGTAAGTACAATAGAAATACAAACAGGATTAAAAGGTAGCTCAAGGGAAGTAAGTAACTCTTAGAGGAAAACATTAAGTAAAGGATTTTTGGATAAAAGGATGTTTGAACTGAATTCTGAAGATGAATAAAAGTCTTTCTGGAGAAATGAAAACACGATTTTGGCTGAAATAATGGTATATGTAAATACATTTATAACAAAGCATGGAAATTATGTTTAGGGTATGATCATAGGCTTGGTATCTTTAGAGCATTTTGTGGAAGTGTTGAAGGGAGAAAATAGGAGGAGATAAAAAATGTAAGGTAAGTAGATTATGAATGGATAAAAATGTTTCTTAAGGCATTTGAACTATATCCAAATGCCTAGGAGGAGAAAGTGAAGCATTCTGAGCAGAGGAAACCAGGATTGGGTTTGCCAACAGCATTGAGAATAAGTTGGAAGACAGAAATGAGCAAATTATAGACACAGAGAAATACTTTTGAGTATCTAGAAATAGTGAGAAATAAAGAGGGCCTTGCCTAAGACAGTGGTAGTGGAAAGAAAACAGTAGCAATAACTTCAGAGACAGTAAAGAAATACTCGATAGAATCTGGTGGTGACTGATGTGAGGGGTAAGAGAGACATCAAGCTCTGGTCCATGGAGAAGGAAGCATGTTGAATCTGAGGGGCCAGCAGACATCTTCATAGCAGGAAATCATTGAGAGAGTAGCTGTAAAGAGCTTAGAGGGGACCGCTGGTGTAAAAATACAGAGAGCACCGAATTCCATCACTTATTTACTTGATGCCTACCTCATCTCAGTCACTCCTAACCCCAAAGGTCTCAGAGTCTCAGGAATTTCCAAAGGTGCATGTAATTAGAGAACTCAGTGTTCTCTAATTACACCATTAGAGGAAGTGTAAGGTGTGACGAGAGCATAGAGAAGGGTTCTTAACAAAGACTTGGCATACGGTGGCATGGAGGGAGGGCAGAGGCCAGGCAGGTTAGAGGAAAAAATGGTACAAGCTGACATCTAAAGACCTAGTAAAAATGAACTAGAAGAAAAGGAATACAGAAACTATTCACGCAGTGGAAGCTCTATGTGCCATGACCAGGAGGCAATCACGGGCATGGTGCACCTGAGAAATTGTGGGAGGCTCCATCACTGGAGTGTCAGGTCTCAAAGGAGGACAGCAAGAGCTGAGGCTGGGAAAGTTAGCTTCGGCCCCATCATGCCACAAGCGATTTTACAGAACTTAAACTTTATCTAGTGTGCAAGAGAAAGCCACTTAAGGATTTTTAGCAGGGTAGTGATACGATCAGATTTGCATTTAAAAAACTCACTCCAGCTACTGTGTGGAAAATGAGATGTTAATTAAAATAGTGAGGCTCCATGTGATTCCCTAGGGCAAAGACCACAATTTGATTCAACCTGCTAATGTGCTCTGGCCTGCAGGGTGCATTTAAAAAATTTATTCATTTAATTCTGAGTTAGTTGTGAGCATTTAAAAATTAGAAACTCTCACATAAAATCAGGGTTACAGGCTTCTTTTGAAAAGTAGATCCGGCAAAGCTGGGTCCTTGCTCCTGACCAGTCAGCAACTGGCTGGAGTTGGGTTGTCCACAAATGATACTTTTATACAAGGTGGGTGCCCTTCTGCTCACCACAGTCCAATGGAGGCATTTAGTTTGATTTTATTGCCCCACACTTACCCAGAGAGAACGCGTAGACTGAGAATAAACCACTGTACAAGCCTATCTAAAACCAAACTCCTCTGCCAGATGACATTCCTATTTCCTACTCATGAATTTTATTTTAGCAATTTTTCCTTTTCTCATCAACTATTCCCCTCTACTGGGCCATTCCCATTGACATAAGAACATGTTATTTTTTCTATCTTAAAAAGAATTTTTCCTGGCTTTCTTCCCCACCAGCTACCCCCATAACTTTGTTCTCCTTTTCTCTCAAATCATATTCTCAAGCCAACCACTCTAGCAACACTGCTCACACCAATGTCACCAATGACTTTCTTGCTGCCAAGTTCAATGCGTAATTCTTATTCCTCACCTCGCTTAACCTATCTGCAGTAATCAACATAAAGTTGGTCATTGCCTCTTATTTGAAACAATGTTTTACCCCCTTGACTTTCTCATGAGATCTGATGGCTTTAAAAACGGAAGTTTGGGCTGGGCCTGGTGACTCACGCCTGTAATCCCAGCACTTTGGGAGGCTGAGGCAGGTGGAACACCTGAGATCGGGAATTCAAGACCAGCCTGGCCAATGTGGTGAAACTCCATCTCTAATAAAAATACAAAAATTAGCTGGGCGTGCTGGCGGGTGCCTGTAATTCCAGCTACTCTGGAGGCTGAGTCAGGAGAATTGCTTGAATCCAGGAGGTGGAGGTTGCAGTGAGCGGAGATTGTGCCATTGCATTCCAGGCTGGACAAGAAGAGCAAAACTCCATCTCAAAATAAATAAAATAAAAAATAAAATAAAATAAAATAAAATAAAATAAAATAAAATAAAATAAAATAAATGGGAGTTTGCCTGTACAAGCTCTCTCTTTGCCTGCCACCACTCACTAAGATGTGATTTGCTTTCCTTGCCTTCTGCCATGATCGTGAGGCTTCCCCAGCCATGTGGAACTGTGAGTTCTCCATTAATCCTCCTTCCTTTGTAAACTGACCACTCTTGGGTATGTCTTTATCAGAAGTGTGAAAATGAACTAATGTACCATCTTTGGAGGGACCCTTTACCAGTGAGAGACAAAGCCTGATGGATAAGTAGCCCCTCTCCTGAACCTCAGTAAGAACCTTCTGAAGGACATTTGCACAGCTCCTTAGAGGCCTCCTACCAAGACGAAGTCCTGTGGCCCACAGTAGTGAATTTCTTGGTCAAGAGTTGCACCCTTGGTTTGCCTTTTTCTCTTTCTCTGTTCTTCACTTTTCTAAGTCCTCCACTCATGTTGTTTGGAATATCTTTTTCCAAAATGAACTCCCAGTGCACAAGTCCTTGTTGTATCCTCTGCTTTTGGAGGGTAGACTATGCTAAGATATATTAAAGTGAGATAGTCACTAAAACAGGAATCCAGAGAAATCAAGAAATCACAGAGATCAGGGAGGATTAGAAATTTTGGAGAACACTGTCAGAGAGTTCATTGCAGAGGTGAGTGGGGAAGCAATATTACAGTGGTATGCAGGGTCACGGGAAGAAAGGAAATAGGGATAGTAAATAGAAACCACTCTTTTTTTGAAGGAAATGGACAGATTGGGTGGCAGCTGGAGAGATATACAGGGAACAGTGGGAAAAGACAGATGTTTTAAGAAATAAATACAATCTAATGGGATAAGTGCTATAAAAAAGGTGCCACATTTGTTGGGGAAAGAATACAGAAAGGCAAATTTAAGGATAGTTTTGCCAGGCAGAGGGTTTCAGGCAAACTCTAGGAAACAGCTTTTGCTAAGACACTGAGTTCTGAAAAAGGAGAGTGTCTCTGAGGAATTTCAAGTACAGCAGCTTGGCTGGAACACATGCTTGTGATGATGGTTACAGGTGACACTGGAGACTCTGTAGAGCCCAGCTGTGATGGATTGTCTAAAGGGGCTGAATCTTCTACCCTCCACTCAAGGAGTTTTCTCTTTGTTAGATGGACTTAAATAATAAAATGAAGAAGCAATGCCACTATTACCTCAGGTATCTTCTAATTCTAAGCCCATAATCAAACTGACCCAACTATCTCAAAAAATTATTTTTACAGTTGGTTTGCTTGAATCATAATCCAAACAAGATCAATATTTTAGATTTGGTTGTTAAGCCTCTTAAGGCTTTTTAATCCTGAGAAGTAGTCTTCTCATTATTTTTCCCATGGCATTTACATATTGCCAAATTGAATTCAAACACTTAAAGACTGGCTGCTGAATAGTCAGAAATTGTTGATTATAAAATTTCTGTTTTGTGTGATTAACTGAGGTTTTTAATTTTCTTAGTAACCTAACATGGTCATTCTTAGGACATGATTAATGTACCCTAGGAAAAGAAGGCTTCTTTTATGTTTGGACAATAATGTTAATCCTTTTACTGCCCTGTCAACCCAACAGTTGGAAGGTGTGTTCAGGAAGAGGGACTTGAACATTAATATCAATCAAGAAATCCATACCTGTCCTAAATCAGCCCCATTTTTGTGCCGAACAAGCATTCCTTTCTGTGTTAATAACTTGAAGCTAATTGTCACCAAGTTCGCCCTGTCATGGGATTCCGTGTTTTTATCAGAATTCTGAAGAATGCATTAAAGATGATTCTGTTGATGGAAGACCAGAAGGAAGTGATTGATTATGGCAAAAATTAGCTCAATAGTTATTATCTCATATTTTGCTACAAATAATTATGGGAGGATTCCTATGCAAATAGGTAAGAGAATGATCCTTCTCTTGAAGGACTTCTCATACTGAATGGCAGACAAATAACCCTTTTGGCAAATAACCTAGTATGTGACATTCTTAAGGAAACCCAAAGACAACTAGAGGCAGATGTTTCAGGCTATCAGCAGCTAAACTGGCAGCTTATTGCTCATGTTCTTCCTGCCAACCCATCCACAAACCACTATGCAGCCTCTGCTGACATAGAGATGTGTGTTCTTCTCTACCCAGTGTGGTCCCTAACTCTAGTCCCTCCCAAGTAACTGTGCATTGATGAAATCCAGACCATCCTCACCAGAATCATCAGTTAAAGTTTTCTGGAGCAAACAAATGCCTGAGTCTTCTGACTACATCATATCAGCTTGAATGTGCATTCAGATAACAGAAGGGACAGTGGCTTTAAAATAATAGCCAGGTGCAGTGGCTCACGCCTGTAATCTCAGCACTTTGGGAGGCTGAGGTGAGTGGATCACTTGAGGTGGGGAGTTTAAGACCAGCCTTGCAAACATAGTGAAACCTGTCTCTACGAAAAATACGAAAATCCACTTGATGTGGTGGCAAGAGCCTGTAATCCCAGCTACTTGGGAGGCTGAGGCAGGAGACTTGCTTGAACTTGAGAGGTGGAGGTTACAGTGAGCTGAGATTGCGCCATTGCACTCCAACCTGGGTGACAGAGAGAGACTCTGTCTCAAAAAATAAAAATAAAAAAGTTTTCTTTTCCACATAAAATAATCCTGAATAAGATAGTCAGGGCAGGTTTGGTCATTTCAGACTACAATTAGAGGACAAGGGTCCTTCATTCTTTCTCTTATTATAAACCAGAGGTTTTCAATGCTGAAATTTCCTGAAATTTCTGGACTCTCTTCTCTTTTCCCTTCTACTTCTGCTTGCAAATCAGCCAATTATTTTTCTCTACCATGAAAGTCAGCCAATAGCACAAATTCAGGCTGCTTATACTCTGCTTTCCAGCTTTTTTTTTAACCTAAGATTACAAGCTCATTTGGCTTATCATCTGCCTTCAACATTGTTACTGACAGGGTTTTGTCAGATGTTTCACTGCTGCATACATTTCATGCCATCCATGACAGTTGCCACAATATTATCTGCCCAAACATGAAGTCAATAACACGTTTATTTGTTTTTCCCCCTCAACAATTTATTTCTAGAAACAAGGCATTTGTCAGTATGGACTAGCTATCCTGCTGTAATAAACAGTCTCGAAGATTCTGGGGCTTATAAATGTTAATCTAAATGTTATTTCTTTCTCATTCTACACCCTGCTGAGGCTTAGCTATATATTTTTTTCATCTCAGGACCCAGATTAAATGAGCAGTTCCTACCCAGGATGTTGCTGAGTAGAAAGTAGAAGGAAAAAAATAAAAATAAAACACAGGGTGAAGTAGGAGGAACACTTAAGCCCAAGAGTTTCAGGGTATAGTGCACAATGACTGGGCTGTGAATAGCCAATGCATTCTAGCCTGGTGAGCCAGCAAGATGTCCATCTCAAACAGAAAGAAAAGAAAGTAGAAAAGAAAAGAAAGAGGGAGGGAGGGAAGGAAGGAAAGAAAGAAAGAGGGAGTGGGAGAAAGAGGGAGAGAGAGAGAAAGAAGGAAAGAAAGAAAAAGGAAGGAAGGAGAAAGAAAGGAAAGGAAGAAAGAAGAGAAATATGATGGCTCTTAAAGCTTTTGCTAGAAAGTGAAATACATCAATTCTGCTGACACTTCAATGTCAATGGAGTAGAGAAATGTAATCCTTCTATAGGGAGTAATCTAGCTAAGTTTAGTCAATAGGACAGGACATACAGTCAACCCTGTATATCCTCGGGTTCTGCATCCTTGGATGCAACCAACTGTGGATCAAAAATATTTTTAAGAAATAATTTAAAATAACAATACAACAAAAATAATGCAAATTAAAAATGGCAGTATAGCAACAACTTATGTAGCATTTCCATTGCATTAGATATAAGTAATCTAGCGATAATCTAAAATATTTGAGAGGATATGCATAGGTTACAAGCAAATACTAGGCCATTCTGTCTCAGAGACTTGAGTATCTGAGGATTTTGGTATCTGCAAAGGATCCTGGAACCAGTCCCCCACAGACAGCCAAGGGATGGCTGTCTAATCCTTTCACATGGAGGGTAAATTAGGTAAAGTGAGTCCACCATGAGCATTCTCTTGGCTCTTGCTATTTCAGTGCACATCAATTGACTTCCAGCTGCCAGTATGAAGCCCTTCCTGTCTATGTTTAGAACAGGCCAATATGTGAGGGTATTAATGCCCAAGCCACCACCCCTACGAGCAACCCTCAATCAAAAAATACATTAGCGTCTTCATCTCTCGGGATAAATCTGAGGTTCGTGGTTTACACTGGAGGGAGTTCCAGTTGCTCTTAGTGGTAATGTGCTTTAGAGTGTGTTCTCTGTTGACCTTTACCCTATTTCTGTCTTGCTTTCATTTCCCATGTTGGTATTTCCTGTGATCACTGCCCAAATAAACTACTTGTACTTGAAGGCTTGATTCAAGGTATCCTTCTACAAGAACTTAAACTAAGATAGAGGGACAGAAAATATTTAGAGCAATGATACTATCTGTCACAAAGAAACAATGGCTTTTTGTAACAATTCGCAATCTTTGCCAGAAATTCTATCACAAAAACTGACCCATCTTCTCCATGCTTCTGCCCTCAAATCTATTTATCTCTTGGTCAGACCAGAAATGTTGTTTCCCAGAAGGGATAAGGACTCCTATAATAGATTATTTGCTTTCACTTCTGGACCACAGGAAGAAAGTGCAATCATTTACTCTAAACATACTCTACCACCCTGCCTTTCACAGGACCTCAGGCACGTTTACACACAGTTGCTCTCTGTTCCCCAGAACTGCTGCTGCCTGTATCATGAGGCGATGCGTGACAGTATGTATGTACAATTCTGTGTCGATGATCGTCTCCCTGACTTCCCTCCCAAATCACCAAAGCTCTCCTGTCTATGAAGATTACTTTGTCAATGCTATTTTGCATGAAACAAGCCTCACATATATACAAAGCACTTTCTCTGTACACATACACCAATTAAAGCAGAGATATAATATAGTTTTCTGTTTTCTTGAATCCAAAAGAAAAGACTTAAAAACTCTTCAAATCTTTCCCCTCTCTCTCACACAGAAACTATACATACACCTATATACCAAGGAGCCAGTTTGATACTCATCATTCCACCACTTGAAATACTTTGAGATAAATAAGTGTGATAGTCCACAATTTAGTACCATGTATGTTATAGGACAATGTAAACCACATGTGAATTTCTTTCTTATGCTATATTTTCTTCTGTTAAGAAAATAAATAGAAAGGGATTTTTAAAAGAAAACTGAAACAAAAGGAAAAACATCCTATGCAATACTGTTCAGAAAACCTCAGCTGTGCTGAGGAGAAAACAGAAACCAGGACTTGCTTATGAAATGTTTTAAAATCCATTAGTTTTAAAAGATTGATATGACCTATAATTGTCCTGTAATTGAATAAGGATAGGATCATAGCAGTTAGGAAATGGAGGGCAGAAAACCTGTTCTGTGATCACTATATATAAGCTCGAAAATGTTTGTAACCATAATAAACTAGGTGAATGCTAAGATTCTTTTATTTTCTAATGAAAGGACATGTACTTTGACATGTACTTTTTAATCTAAAGAAAAAAAATTGTACCTATTTGTATACTAACTGTTTTTCATTTTCTTTCTTTTCATTGTCTAAAAGAACTCAGGAGAGAGGCCTTTTGTTATGATGCTCATCCTATGTCAAATTTTTAGGTACTACATCCTGCACATGAAGAGGAGTGCAAGGATTCACGGTCTACCAGTCTAGAACAAGGTTGGGACTACAGGGAGCAGCCTGTACTTTCATTTCCATATGACCCGAGTGAAGCCAGGAGCTAGTTATGATTTCCTTGAAGAGATATCCTCAGAGGCAAAAAGTTAATAAATTCCACATGCAAGGGCTATTTGTGGATTAAGGACACAGAGCCAGAGCTGACAGAATCTAGACATGAAAAGCTATTACAACTTTTACATTAAGGTTACCAGTCTAGGAATCTAAGAGAGGTAAAATTAACAATTAAAGAACTGGATGCTTTGGCATAAAACTGGCACTATCTTAATTGTACTAAGTAAAGACATTAAGAAAAACCAGCCTACAAACAAATACTACTTATTAGCACTACTATTTTTTAAAAGTAGGACATTTGAATCCGTTTCTCAGATGACTGCATATTGGTTTATAAGAAACCACCAGTGAGACAAGCTACAAATTATGATAAAACTATTTGCAAACCACATATGTGACAAAGACTAGTATCTAAAATATATAAAGAACCCTTAAAACTCAAAGGTAAAAAACCAAACAATTCAATTAGAAAATGGGCAAAAAAAAAAAAAAAAAGAAACCACCAGTATGTCCTTGATTTCCTCCAGATTGAAATCCTTAGGCTGGTGAACACTGTGACGACCCTGATCCAGTTCAAGAACTGGCATTAGGGAACTGCTGCTTGAGGGATCCCACTGAAGAGCTGCTGTCTCTTGGCAGGGTCTTCATTTATTTATTTTTAAGTTTTCCAAAGGCAACTACTATATTTTTAACTTATTTTAAACTTTCATTTTAAGTTCAGGGGGTACATATGCAAGATTGCTACATGAGTAAATTGCATGTTACTGGGGTTTGGAGTACAAATGGTTTCATCATCCAGGTAGCAAGCATAGTCTCCAATGGGTAGCTTTTGACCCTCACCCTTGTCCCACCCTCCAACCTCAAGTAGGTCCCAGGGTCTATTGTTCTTCTCTATGTGTTCATGGGTCCTTATCAATTAGCACCCATGTATAAGTAAGAATATGCAGTATTTAATTTTCTGTTCCTGTGTTAATTTTTGCAGGGCTTTCAATGACCTTTGGATGGCATACATTTCAGCCCAAAGCCTTGGGCTGGTTCTTACCTGAACTACACAAATCTTCTAATAGTTAAATTGTTTGGCAATAGATTTTCCCGATAGATGTACAAGACTGCATGTTTTAATGCCTAAGATGCCTCTTATCATGTAATTCTTGAGTTGTCTGTTCATATAAGTCTGCACCTGGATGCACAGAATGAATGAGAACAAATTCACTGCGCAAACAGTTTTGCTACAAACAACTGCAGGAGTTTTAACTTTTTGGACAATATTCCTAACTGACTCTCTCTCTTTCTCTCTCTGCCAAACAGAACATATATTTAAAATATAGTTAGTCTTTTCTCTATTAGAAAACTTGAGCCAAAGATGAATGAGGGGAATTGCTATTTGGTAAAACACTTTCCTTGAGGACAATGTGATGTATATCATCCAGCTCAGTTTAATTTTTTCTGACACAAGAACTCTATAAAAGAGAGAAGGCAGACGTCCACCAAGAAACAAGGAATTTTTTCTAGCTCTTTCCAACAAGATTTTGTTTTTTTCATTTATGAAAATGTCCATATTTTAAAATAATATATACCAAAGAATGTAATAAGGAAATCACAGAAGTTCTAGCATTGGCATTAAAATACTTCAGCAATGTAAACTCGATAAATAGGAAGAGAGAAGAAATGTGGCAAAATCTCAACAACTGTTGAAGTGAGGTGATGGGTAAACAATGGCTCATTGTGTTATACTTTCTAATTTTGAAAATGTTTGAAAAATGATTGTAATATCTTTTAAAATTAACAACTCAAAGGAAAAACTACTAAAAGGAATTTATGTTATGTTGGATTAGGCGGGGCAAAGGATTATGAGTCAGGTTACTGTCAGAAAGAGGGAGAGAGTCTTGACACCAAAACAATTGTCCCATATGCTGTCTTTAACGTACAAGTTAAATGCGGTGATTTTGATGAAAATTGTTTCTCAGCAAGTATCCTCAATGGATGCTAAATCTAGGGGAAATTTTCTGATGGGGAGTAAGATATTTGCGTGATCTCAAAGTGTCTCCCTATAAAAGACTTATTAGTTGCAAAAGGGGAGGAAAGTAAATATATAGTGCAGAAATTAGACAATACCTTGGCCAGGTGATCACAATTAATGTCAGATGGACAACATGTGCATCCAGATGTGATGCCTGCGATTCTCCAAGACAAACATATCACTTACATGATACTTATGTGGACAAAAATAATGCCCAAAGGATATTGGTGCAAAATTGTAGGAGATGCTTGAGAGCTTGGACAATCATATAGGAACTTTCTTCTTAGCTCTGAACCATCCTAGATCTCCTGTTGTGTGGGATGAAAATCAGCTTCTATCTTTACATTATATCATTCTGAACTCTTGATTCAGAGAGTCTATCCAAAAAGCATTTGCAGAATTTCTAGAAAGATAAAAAACATTTAGAAAACTCATATATGAACGTTTGATATGTCCTCAGAGTTATTTTGTTGTTATGAGTGCTTTCATTTATAACAAGAAAGATAGCATAAGAAAAATGAGTAAAGAATTCAGAAAGTTATATGAGAAACAATAAAACAAGCATAATGAAATGGAGGGAATTAATAAAGTTAAAAGCTGAAAATAAATAATTAACGACATAGACTGCATAAATCAAAGAACAAGTTCCTGAGGAAAACAATGAATTTTCCTGGCAAATGTAATCTCAAAAAGAAATTGCAGAACATAAATTCAAAAAATTAGGTTTAAAATATGATATAAGGAATTAAATGGATATTATTTTCAAAGCATAGGGCAATAACACATATTACCAATTTCTACAGAAAATATTTTAAAAATTGTACAGAGATAAAATATGACACATATAGTCATGGAATAAACGGAAAAAGTTACCAAGGAATAAAGTTCACAAAAAGGATCTAGGCTCAGATATGATTTTATAGATTAGTTATTTTAAAGTATAAAGAGACAGAAAATTCTCATATTACATAAACTTTTTCCATCACTGAAAATGCTGGAAAGCTTCACAGTTCATGTTACATGAGAAGCCTAATCCTGTGGCTGAAATCTAACAGAAGGGATCAAAATATAAAATGTTTAAATGAAATAAAATGAAAAATAAAAACAAATTTCACATTATGACTTCATAATGCATTTATGACGTGAACTTTGCTGTATACATGCTATACTTCAATAAAGTGAAAGTATAAATATTATTGATATATATTCTAAGTTCTTAAAGTACAGTCAGTCAAGTTTGGTAGTTTATTGAAAGAAATTATTCATCAAGAGCAAGTAGAATATAATCTAAAACCCTTATCCATGACTATGGTTTCTTAATAAGAAATGCAATAATATTAATTATCACACTACATGAAAAATCATGTGGTCAGTTTAAAAAATTAATCAATGAATATCACCACATTACTAACAAAATCTTGAACAAGAAAAGAAAGAATAGGTACCATGAAGCTAACTTAGTAACTAAGAACAAAATAACAAAAACATTCTCAGTAAAATGAGAAAAGAGATAATGATTTGAATCTTTGTCACTACCTCTTTTTAAGCTTTGTTTTGCAGGATTAAATTAATGGCATAAAACAAGAAGTGTAACCAAGATGTTTAACCATTGCAAAGGAGGAGATTCAATTACTATTTATAGTTGATACTATTTGACTAGAAAAGTGAGAAGAATCAATTAGAAAATTCTATGCAACTAACAAAATGCCCAGAAGCAAAATAAATATGTAAAATCCAATTGCTGTAGTGAAACAATGATCACTAGGAATATATTCAACAGAAAAAGGTGTACAAAATAACTTTATAAAAGAAATAAAAGAGTAGATATACATAATAGTCTGGGGTAAAAATAAATTTTTGCCAAGTAAATTTCAAAATTTAATATAAAAGCCAATTTAAAAAAGAAAGTCAAGGTATTTGCTTTTTTAAATCCTGGATAATTGATTATAAAATTTATCTGGAAAAATATAGGGTTGATATCAATAATGCTTTGAATATACAAGGAGCATTAAAAATTTCTCAATCAAATTTGAAAGTAGACATCAAAAGGTAATCATTCATGCTGTGATAGTGAAGTAGAAATAAGCACATCAAAGGAAAGTAAATTGAAATCCCAGAAAACACACTTTTTATTTAGAAAAATAGGACTTTAAAAGGTAACATTTTAACCAATAAATATTAATTGAACCATTAGTTAACTCTTTGGGGAAAAAAATCAAAATTTTAAGCCTCATACAAAGCACTAAAATCCATTCTAGGTGGATTAAATAGATAAGTATTTTAAAACAAAGCAAATAAAAAATGGCAATCAAAGAGAAGGTATTTAAACTCATAAATTCTAACTGAAATGGTTAAAGTATATTTATAAATAAAAAATGTATTAGCATGGAAAACAAGAAAAATGTGCTACCATATGCCCAAAACTTTAACTGTATGTGAGATTAGACTACAGGAAGGGCAACAACTTAGCAAATCCCAGCAAGCAAAGCAAACGCTCCCTAAGGAGTAATAGGAGGATACACCTAAGAAAACCCAGAACCTGCCCAAATGTGGAGTAAGAGCTGGATATAAGGATGAGCTTTAGGGCAGCCCTGACAAATTTGTAAAAATATCCATAGTAGGATAATGCCTCAAAATGTTGCTGATTATGCTGCCTTCCACCCACAGCATACTCATTGCCCTCTTCATTTTGCAGCTGTATGGAATGTGTACTCAGTGTCATGTGTAAGTCCACAGTGATGTTAAAGATGCCACACTCATGCTTCTGAGCTTAGTCCCTGCCATACACTGCCACATCCCCACATTCCAGAGAAGACAAAAGCAGAGAAGAGAAAATAATTTTGGAAAGACAACAAAAAAGAAATAGACATGGTCATACGTTGCATGGATAGGAGGATTCCTCAAATCTCTACTCGCCTCTGTCTCTAGCCTACGTCTGGTGGAAATCTTTCTTTAAATTTTGTAATCTCAGAATAGAGTGAATTTATGGCTCTATTAGCTGCAACTCCAGGTAACTGGAATCCTGGAAGATAAACTTTAAGAAGTATAATTTTGGGAGACTGATGAAAGTTAGAGAGTAAATTCATATCCCTGAGGACTCACAAAAGCACAGGAGAGCCACTGATCATTTTCTTGTTTTCTCTTTGAATCCTAGCCTCACCTTTTTATGTGCCAGGCCAACAGGCCTGAGCCATCGCAACTTCCCAGTGATCATTTTCTATACCAAAGAGAAGGCCACAGAGGGTCTGAGAGAAGTCCCAGCTTGGTGAACTATGTTTGACTGCTGAGACCAGAAATGTGCATGGACTTGGGGACTGGAGGTCTGATTTGACCAGAGTCATGTCAGCAGGGTAAAAATTGATGATCAGCATCTACCACAAGGCAACTAGAAAATTTCCAGTTATTCACATTGATAGGAAATGTGCCTGAAGTTCTATCAGTTATATCAGCAGTAAAAGCCACCAAAGAAGAAATAATCCAACCCTACCACCATCATCACATACTCAAATGGAACACATACACACCTCCCAACATAGTAATGTTCATAATCCCCTTCTTTTCTGAATCAAAAAGAGGTGAAGGACAGACTATGATTAAATTATGCTCTTGGAGTTAGTGAAAAAAATCACTGGATTGCACTGAGAGAAACTTGCAATTGGATAGATTTGATTGTCTGCTGCTGGGCAAGCTTGAGGCCAAAACTTAGAAAATAATATGGGTTAAGAAATAAGTTACATTTATATGTGCCTGAGTCTGCAACTGGGAAATTCATGCCTATTATACCTTAATCAAATCAGGCTTATCCTCACCTAGCAATCGTTGGTAGTTTCTCAGTTGTACTTAGAATGAAATCCAAATTCTGCAATGGCCCACAAAATCCTGTATGATCTCCTCCTGGATAACATCTCTTAGTTCATCTCTTATCATTCTCTCTTCCCTCCACAAATATTTCAGCAGCACAGACCTTCTAATCCTCTGTCCCTTATCATAGGAAAACCACCTCAAGTCACTTTATATGCTGAACCCCTTGTCTGGAGTGTCCTTCCTTTGCTCAGAATGAAATTTCTTATTTTTTTAAGCCTTTAACTTTCTTCTTGTTCTTTATATCTCAACTCTAATGCCATATCCTCAAATACACCTACTCTGACTTTCCTAACTTAGAGTAATTGTGTACTAAATCCACAGATAGATTTTCTTCGTAATACTTTGTAGATCGAATCCTATATTTCTTTGACTACTTGTTCATTTTTTATTATATACCTGATATGCTTTGGCTGTGTTCCCACACAAATTTCATCTTGAATTGTAGTTCCCATAATCCCCACATGTCATGGGAGGGACCAGGTGGAAGATAATTGTATCATGGAGGTGGATACCCTGATGCTGGTCTTGTGATAGTGAGTTCTTACAAGATCTGATGGTTTTAAAAGGGGCTTTTCCCCTTTTTGCTCAGCACTTCTCCTTCCTGCTGCCATGTGAAGGAGGACATGCTTGTAAGTTTCCTGAAGCCTCCCCAGCCATGCTGAACTGTGAGTCAATTAAACCTTTTTTCTTCAAAAATTACCCAGTTTCAGGTAGGTCTTTATTACTAGCATGAGAACAGACTAATATACTAAATTGGTACCACTGAGAGTAGAGCACTGCTGTAAAGATACCCCAAAGTACAAATGACTTTGGAACTGCATAACAGGCAGAGGTTGGAACCATTGGGAGGGCTCAGAAGAAGACAGGAGAATGTGCGAAGTTTGGAACTTTCTAGAGACTTGGAGAGCTCAGAAGACAGGAAGATGTGGGGAAAGTTTGGAACTTTATAGAGACTTATTGAATGGTTTTGACCAAAATGCTGACAGTGAAATGAACTATGCAGTCTAGGCTAAGGTGGACTCAGATGGAGATAAGGGACTTGTTGGAAACTGGAGCAAAAGTGACTCTTGTTATGCTTTAGCAAAGGGACTGGTGGCATTTTGCCTCTGCCCTAGAGATTTGTGGAACTTTGAATTTGAGGGAGATGATTTAGCATATCTGGTGGAAGTAATTTCTAAGTGGCAAAGCATTTAAGAGGAAGTACAGCATAACTGGAAAATTTGCAGCCTAACAATGCAATAGAAAAGAAAAATCCACTTTCTGAAGAGAAATTCAAGGCTTCTGCATACATTTGCATAAGTAACAAGGAGCTGAATGTTAATCACCAAGGTCATGGGGAAAATGTCTCCAGGGCATGTCAGAGACCTGCATGGTAGCCCCTCCCAACACAGGCCCAAAGGCCTAGGAGGAAAAAATGGTTTCATAGGCCAGGCCGAGGGTCCCCTGCCTGTGTGCCACCTAGGGACTTGGTACCCTGGATCCTAGTCACTCCAGCCATGGCTTAAGGGGGACAAGAAACAGCTCAGGCTGTGGCTTCAGAGGGTGCAAGCCTCAAGCCTTGGCAGCTTCCATGTGGTATTAAGCCTGCAGATACCCAAAAGTCAAGAATTGAGGTTTAAGAACCTCCACCTAGATTACATACTATGTATGTAAATGCCTGGATGTTCCAGCAGAAGTTTGTTGCAGGGATGGAGCTTTCATGGAGAACCACTGCTAGGACAGTATGGAAGAGAAATGTGGCCTCTCACAGAGTCCCCACTGGGGCACTGCCTCTTGGAGCTGTGAGAAGAGGGCCACCATCCTTCAGAGCCCAGAATGGTAGATCCACTGACAGCTTACACCATGTACCTGAAAAAGCTGCAGACATTCATTGCCAGCTTGTGAAAGCAGCTGTGAGGGGGCTGGTCCCCTGCAAAGCCACAGGGTCAGAGCTGCCCAAGGCCATGGGAACCCACCTCTTGCATCAGCATGCCCTAGATACAAGACATAGAATAAAGGGAGATCATTTTGGAACTTTAAGCTTTTAATGGCTGCCCTATTCGATTTTGGACTTTCATGAGGCTGGTAACCCCTTTATTTTGACCAATTTCTCCCATTTGGAGCATATGTATTTACCCAATGCCTATATCCCCATTGTATCTAGGAAGTAACTAACTTGTTTTGATTTTACAGGCTCATAGGCAGAAACGACTTGCCTTATCTCAGATGAGACTTTGGACTTGGACTTTTGAGTTAATGCTAGAATGAGTTAAGACTTTGGGAGACTGTTGTAGGGACATGACTGTTTTCACAATGTGAGGACATGGGATTTGGGAGGGAATAGAAGTGGAATGATAAGGTTTGGCTGTGTCCTCACCTAAATTTCATCTCAAATTGTAGTTCCCATAATCCTTACAGGTCATGGCAGGGATCATGTGGAGGTAATTTAATCACAGGGGTGGTTACCCTCATGCTGTTCTCATGATAGTGAGTTCTCAAGAGATCTGATGGTTTTATAAGGGGCTTTATCCCTTTTGCTTGGTGCTTCTTCTTCCTGCCACCATATGAAGAAGGGTATATTTGCTTCCCCTTCTGTCATAATTGTAAGTTCCTGTGGCCTCCCCAGCCAGGCTAAACTGTGAGTCAAATAAACCTCTTTTCTTTATAAATTACCTAGTCTTGGGTATGTCTTTATTAGCAGCATGAGAAAGGACTAATATACCACCTTCTCCCATCAAGTGTCAACTTTCCAAGGGCAAGGATATAATTTTGCTTTTTATTATTGTAAATATCTATTTCCTAGTATAGTGCTTGGGATATAGGATGTATTCAATAAATTTTTTTTGATTGAAATGAATTACTCAGTTATTTAAAATTACCTTACAGAAGCTTATGTGCAGACAGAAAAATGTTTATCATATATTAACTTAAAAATTGGCAGATTACAAATAGATGATATTTATAATACATTTTATAAATATATGTATATATAAATAAATAGCTGAACATCCAAAAAGAAAATTTAAAATGCCAAAAGGAAATATACCAAAAATTGGCAGTCATTATTTTGGGGTATTGGGATTACAGATTGTTTCTGTTTTCATTTTTATACTTCGTTGAATTTTTCAATTTTCTTACCCTATACATACATACAAAATTTTTAAATCACTAAAATATAGTAATTATCTGATAAAATTTTGTTTTTTCAAATTTCTTTTTCTCCTTCATCTTTTTACCCATCCTTAATCCTAAGACAAAGAAGTTTGTCATGGAAATAGCAGACTTGGGTTGAAATTTATCTACCTCTTTATAACCATGTGATTTGGGGCAAATTGCTCAACTTCTCTGAGCTTTTATTTCTTCATATAATAAAAGTAGCGTTAAATGAGAATAATCAAAACTGTCTCACCTGAGATGGTATGAAAAGGAGTTTCTAGAATGGTTGCTCTAACAGAATTGAAGGGGGAAAAGGGGAGTAGGTGCCATCCCATTCTCTTTTCTCTTATTTTTATTTATTGCTCTTTTCCTTTTCTTCTGACTGTATGATCTGTATCCCATAAATTTTGGATTAAATCAGAAGTCCACTGAAAATTGATATCTGGTTTATTTGTTTGAAAGCATTGTCTGCTCAATTAAAAAATACACTAGGATTGACAAGGCCAGAGAAACTACGTGTCTTTAGGATATTCTATGAGTGCTGTTTTTAAACTCTCACCACCATTTTCCTTTTTCTCACTGTCACCTTTTGAGCTTTGTAACTCTTGGCACCAGGGAAAAAAATTTTAAAGATTTTAAAAAACAACCTTGAGGCCAGAGTTTGAAAAGCTTACAAAAAGAAAAATTACTACACACATAATATTCTACATTGCCTTTTCCTAGCGAAAAAGAGGTCAGAAATTTTTCAAACATGGAGAAGCAAAATAGGTTTGGCATATACAGGGGAGGGGATTGTGGAATCTAATGCCAAACAGGGAAAGCAAAGTTTGAATTTATTTTCTAAGTGACTCAGGTGAGATTTAAAAGTTGAAATGTTACAATTTGGTTGGCTTCTCTCAACCGCACTAGCCATTTTCATTTCGCATGGGAAGAACAATATGAGACAAAAAACCTAAGATTAAATGAAAACAGGTGGGTTGAAGAGATGCATTTACATTTTACCACCTGGATAAGTGTATTTTCCTCTAGTGGCTTTATAGGCTTGGGGGCTATTGAAAAATATCTGTCTATAAATTGAATCAACACTCATTAAACTCATTAAGAGAAATGTAGCTAGGAATTTTTACTATGGAAAGTAAGCACTCCATTTTTATTGAATTTTACAATAGGGAGCACTCTAAGCTTTTAGACGTTAAGACAGGAAGGGGCTAACTATAGAAATTACTCCAGTGTGGGGTTCAACTTCAGAGAGGCTATGCGTCTCTAGAGAGAATATGTGCACAGCAGAAGAGTAAGATGAGGCAGATATTTTATTTCCTATGCATCCCAGAATAACCATACTCTGATTCCTCTAAGCATTACCCTATTGTTTCTCCCCACCATCAGCAACAATTCTCTAACTCCTGCCTGTTTTCCTTTAGTTTCATAACTCTTCTCCAGTAACTTTTCAAAATATTCCACTCTGCAGCCTGATGATGAAGACGAACATTTTGCTGTATGCTGAGAAACATCAAACTATTATATAATTATCACTCTGCACAAGACAGAAGAAACCTATCTCTTGAAAGCAACACTTAAAATACTCACATAAAATGCAAATTAACTGTCTTTTCCTAAGAGAATTATCTTTCTGTTCTGTAAAGTTCTTCCAGGATAAAGAATTTACACTTCCAAAGTTCATTTCCAGTGGTTTCAACTTACCAAATATGTAGACGTGCCCCAGGCTCCAGGAGCTGTGCTAGATACTATACATAGTATAAAAAGGGAAAAAGAGAAGGCAACTACCAATCTCTTTCTGGGAACTTTACTCCTTATCTTACTGAGGTATCACTGACTATGGATTAAACAGAGTTATAGAAGATAACTAATTTTTACAAGCTAATAACCTACAATTTAAATCCTAATTTAATTCTAAAGCCCATGATATTTTCACTATCCTGAAGTGTGAGACAACTCAGAAGGAAATAAACATGTGTACTAGGATAGGTCAAAATTCTATTTATCAGAAGAAAGAGAGACTGCTATATTAATTTGAAATAAATTATTTAATAAGCCCACCTGGACTCCATACTGTTTCTGATGGTTCTTTTGGTTTTTGATAAGATGGCAAGGGTATAAATGACAAGAAAAAAAAATGTTCCTGGGAAGGAAAGGAGAAATGGGTGAGCAAAAAACTTCTAAACTCTTTATGATCTCCAATGCATTCGAGTAGGGCATCTGTGAAAACAGCTGAAAGACTTGGGCTTCAAGTCATGGCCAACCTGGAGGTAAAACAGACTCAGTTCAGGTGGATCTGGGAATTGAAGGGGCAGCTTAGGTTCTGCTGAAGTGTGGATTCGTGTTACATTTGATTCTTTCCACTGCTTCATGTTCCTGACACTCCTGTTTGTGAAGAAATTCCCACCTTTTTTATAGAAAACTAGCTATTGAGACTTCAGCTGTGTGAGAACAGAAACTGAAAACCAACTCTAAGGGGCTAGAATATAACCAGCCTTTTAAACAAATTGTCTTTTTAGGCCAAGATATGTTCCAAGTGTGACTGAGGTCAGACCGTAGCAGGAAAGCCAATACCACCAGATGAACTTGATTTTACAAGCAACGACCAGGATCCCCAAACTGGAAGGACATTGGTGTGTCATCAGGGACTGAAGCATGATTTTGTTGCTTTCTAGAATTGTCCTCATTCAATGGTCTAATAAGAAAACTTCTGCAAAACTAATGTCAATGCTTTTTTTGTAAGAAAAAAAATCTTATCGTGAGAATCAGACTTGGTGCAACATACACTCTGGAGATCAAACTGAAATACAGCTTTAAAACTCTATAACCAGGATGGGCATTTATACTTCATCATATTCAGTACACTGTAGGTTCTCTCAGAGGCCATATGCATTTATAAAAGATAGCTTCAGGCAATGCCAGGAACATCTCTTGAAAAATCAATCTTTGCATAGTAGCAAAAGGAATATGCATTATTTCTGCTAATATCTAGAAATTTCTGGAAAACTTGCAATGTCTTTTTTTAATGTTATAATTTTGTTTCATGTAATTTTCCAGACAAAATAATGAAGACATAAGCAAGTCAAGAGAGTTATTCAAGTTGAAAAGTTAGGATTGTTCTAATTATACCTAATCTTTATTAGTTTAGAGATCAAAATGAAAAGTGCTTCGTGTGAAACCATTAATCAAAAAGAAGTCACTGTTCACTACTTAACAGAATTAAATGCACCAATATGATTTCTTTTTCTAAGTAAGCAATGTACTAGCCAATCATTACTTATAACATGATCCCTTTAGATAATTAAACTATATTTCAGGTCTTGTGTGCTATTTGAAGAGAAATAACAAGGTCTTTATTAACAATTTTATGCTTGAATTTTCACATCTGGAGGAAAGCAACCCAATGTTCTGGAGTGGAGAATGAAAATATCAAAGTGTTTTTCTGATATAGAAAGAAAAGCATATGCTATCCTTTCTTGTTTTCTAGATTTGGCATAGATTCTTTGAGAAGTCATTAATATCTAACTAAATAAGCATTCTCTCATCCTCTTTTTAAACTCCCAATGATCCCAATTTAAGTAGAATACAAATGGCATTCTATCTCACTATGAAATTGAGTCACAGGCTCATACAATGAGAGAATGAACATGACAGAGAAAAATGCAGCTGTTATGGATTTAATCATGTCCACCTCAAATCCATATTTTGAAACACCAACTCCCAATATTTGTAGATATGGCACTTAAGGAGATAATTAAGGCTAAATGAAGTCATAAGGGTAGGATAATGCTTCATTATGTCTGATGTCCTTGTAGGAATAGAGAGAGACACCAGGTCTGTGTGAGTCCAGAGAAAGGCTATGTGAGGACACAGTGAGAAGGCGACCATCTGCAAGCCAAAGAGGGAGGCCTCTGGAGAAACCAAACTTGTCACCACCTTGAAATTGAACTTTCAGCCCCCAGAACTGTGAGAAATAAATTTCTGTTGTTTAAGTCACCCAGCCTGTGCTAGTCTGTTAAGGCAGCCCTAGTAGGCTAATAGTGCAAGCCTACAAAAAAGAACATACTACTGTGTTCTAATAAATGTTGCCATCAAATTAGGTATTTCTAATTTAATTAGCCTTCTCTCTTATTTATTTACCTTTTCAACGAATACAGGCACTTTACTGATGTTAGGGTCAGCATTGGAAAAGATCAGAAATTCCTCTGCTCTCACAGATCTTATGTTCTCACTGGGGGACAGAGAAACTAAATCCTGAAACAAATAAATGAATAGTATAATTTCTGATAAGAAGAAGTCCTGAGAAGTAATGAAACAGACTGAGATGACAGACAGCCTGGAGAAGGGTCTGCTTTAGGGAGGGAGATCTGAAAGGCCATTGTGAGGATGTCGAATTTAAGTGGAGACTTGGACAGTGAGAAGGATCTGAGTGAAGAGCTGGAAAGGAAGTTTCAGAGAGAGAACAGCCAGGGCAAATTCATAGTGATGGGAATGAACTTGGTTTACTCGAGAAACTGGAAAAAAAGCCATTGTGACTACAATATCCTGAAGAAAGGACAGGATGGTATGATGCATTGAAAGAAAAGATTGGTCCTAGAGCAGGACACAGAGTGAATGTTAAAAGTCTAGGGACTCCATTTTCCATTTTATATAGCAGTCACTCATATAAGACTATACTTTCATTTTTTCTCTCTTCCTTAATATATTGTCTTTGCAAAGCTTCTGTAGGTCTACACTTGCCTCAGTTTACTACTCTTATACTACTGTTCCCTCGAAATCTCCTGTTTGGCCCTTCTCTTTTGTACTGGAAATGTCAGAGGGTCCCAGGGGCTGGTCTTTGCCCCGTTCTCTCTCTCTCATTCATCCATGCTCTTGATGTCACAGTGGTACTTGAACTCTACCCTGGCACAGTATCAGGCATTGTCATACTATAATTAACAGCTAAACAAACTGTCAGTATCCCCTCCCTGCCTACTTCACACATAGCTTTCTCTGTCTCATAATGGCACAGCCCTCCCTCGACTTGCTGGTTCAAGTCCAAAACCTTGAAAATGTTTCCCTCTCTCTCATCTGCATTTTCATAATCTGCCAGTTTAATCTATCCATTTAGCCCCACAAACACCTCAAATCCAGCCACTTGTCTTCACCAAGTCCAATCATCATTTCTCACCATAACTACAGCAATAGACTCGTAATGATCTTTGAACTTCTGTCTTTGTTTTCCCTGCCACTTGTTCTCCATTCAGTAACCAGTGGTCTTATCAAGGCAGAAGTCAGATGATATCATTCCCTCCAAAGGCCTCTGCTGCACTTAGAACACAATCTGATCTACCCAGTCAAGCAAGACATGGATTCACCTACTTATCCTGACTCATCTCACATCACTCTCCCCCTTGCTCACTGACCCTCCTGCACTGACCTCACTTCTTTTTTTGCAATACACCAAGCCCCACTTACTGTGGACCAACCATACTATTGTGTCCCCCACTCATAATTCTCTCTCTCCACATTTCCATGGGGTGACTCTTTCTTAGCTCAAAAATCTCAGAGGTTTTGCATGGCCTCCCTGTGTATGTACCCCACTATTACCCTCAATCTCATTACACATTTTATTTCCTTCTTTGTGCTTTCCACAATCTAAAATAATGGTGCTTGTTTAATCATTTAGTTATTTATTTACTGTCTTCCTTTAGCAATATGTGAGCTCAAAAGGCCAGGACATTTGTCTACCTTATTTACTGTGTGTCCCCCATGCTGTGCCAGTAAATGGAATCTATAGTTCCATCTTGCTTATATTTTAGAAAAACAGAGGCTGTTTTCATTGTGATTTCCAAGGTAGTTTTTTACAGTACATCTGTGACTAAGATGAATTAGATAGGTACATCTTCCCTCACTGCCAAGAGTTTTACTAATGGAAGTGAACTGGCTCCCCAGACAAGCAAGTATTGGTTCTAAAATCCTGTATTTAACAGAACAACATTGCTACCAAATATTTATTATGTCTTTGTTTTATATATGGTGACTTATTTTGCATCATGCAAATACTCAAAAAAGAAAACTAACTGTATTTCTCTTTTAACTGCTCTCAAGGAGTTCATAAACCAAATAATAAAAGAGATGGAAAAACAAGTGCAATGTGATATATAATGTTTAATAATAGAAATATGAACATAAAAGCATAGGTAAGGGAGCAGCTCATGCTCCTTGAGGGAATGGTCACAAAAACGGCAGCACAGGCTGGGGTGACATTGGACAAGTCTTTGATGGACAACTGTGACAACCAGAGAAGGAAGTAGGACATTACTAAAGTGGAAACTGTCTGAAAAGTTAGCCAATGTGAATAAGCATGAATTTTTTAAGAGAGTCTTTTTCTTAAAAGTTTCAATTTCACAGCAAGACATAAATAATACAGTGTATGTGTGTGATGTCATAGCCTCAAATTACACAAACCAAGAATTGATAGAACTAAAAGTTCAATGTCCTAGTTGGATATTTTCATACATCACTCTCAGGGTTTGATAAAACAAGTCAATAAAAGATCAATAAGGGTACAATTTAAACACAAAGTTGGCTGAATTTCTATATGTAGAACCTAAGAGTTAACATTTGCACAATACACATTCTTTATAAGTACACATGCGACATTTTGTGACGTAGTCAAAGAAGAAAAATGCATGAAGCTTTCTAAGAATAATGAGTGGTATCAGGGATGAGCGTCGGCAGTTATCTGAAATGGCTTAATATTGGGGATGGTAATGTTTGCTTTCCAACTCTACAGTTCTAGTTTGTATGCTGACACTATAGAGTTTACAAAATGAGTAAATCGAGTTCGCAGATGTCTTTTGTTTAGTCTGCAATGTTTTAAAGAATTCTAATTTGATGCCAAAATTAAAAGGAGATTTTTATGTCTTCCATGAGATTTTTAGTTTAGCTCTTACATTTAGGTCTATAATTCATTTGAAGTTAATTTTTGTGTACAGCACAAGGAAGGCATCTAATTTCATTCTTTACATGTGGGTATCCAGTTATCTCAGTACTTAGTGAAAAAACTTTTTTTCCTATTAAATTGTGTTGAAACTTTGTCAAAAAAATTAGTTGACAGCAAATGTCAGGATTTATTTTTTCCATTCTTTTACATTGATCTATATGTATATTCAAATGCTAATACCACATTATTATTTTTGCAGCTTTGAAGTAGGTTCTACAATCAGGAACGGTTTATCCTACTTTGTTCTTTTTTATTCTTTTTTTATAAAGCTTGCTTTGGCTGTCCTGGTTCTCTTGCACTCTGTATGAATTTTAGAATCAAGTTATCATTTCTGAAAAAGTCAGCTATCTGTAATTTTGTTTGGTATTGCATTAATTGTGTAGATCAATTTGGAGAGTATCACCATCTACAATAAATCTTCCAACTCATGAACATAGGTTTTAATATTTAAGTCTTCTCAAATTTCTTTCATCAATGTTTTGCAGTTTCAGAGTACAAGTTTTGCACTTCTTTTGTTAATTTCATTTCTAAGTATTTATAGCTTTTGAAGCAGTTGTAAATGGAATTGTATCCTTAATTTCTTTTTCAGATTGTTAATTTCTAGCATACAGAAATAAAATTGGTTTTGCATATTTATCTTACATCTTGAATATTACTGAGCTCATTCATTAATTCTAATTGTTTCCTTAGGTTATTCTAGGTACAAAATCCTGTCTTCTATTAATAAGGCTCAATATGATTACCCAGTAACACCTGGAGTAGAGTTTCTGCCCTGTGAGTATGGGTAGATGGAAGAAGGAAGCCCCAGAATTTTCAACTGCTGTTGTTTGGAACAGAGCTTTTGCAACGTGGATCTGGGAGTGGTGATGAGAAATGCTGGCAGCCTGTCCTTTCTGAGAAGATACGCCTTTTACCAGGAGCTGGGAGGAATGGAAGCCCTGTGTTCTTGGCTGACACTCCACTTGGCAGAGCAGAGCTCTGCCATGCTCAGCTGGAGAGCAGGGGAAGGTAGCATGTCTTTAGTTCAAATGCCCCCTATTCTCACTGTTCTTAATAAGTTTTAGGAGATTTTCTTGAATAAATATGTCTCCATTTGCTAGATGCCCTTAAACATTTTCCAAGGATTATAAATTTGTGTTTATATAAAACCCAGCATATAACTGGGTTTTGATTTTGAAGCAGTTCACAATCTTTGTTTTTAAATTGCAGTATTTTTTCTAGTAGCTTCTAACACATTTGGGCTCAAATCTACCATAATACTTTGTAATATTTTGTTTCATCTGCTAATATTTATGTCTTTCTTGCCTTCCACCAAACTAATCAAATAAATTATATTATTTAATTTCCCTCCTTCAAAAGTATGTTTAGTATAAATTTCTCTATCAACATTCTGGTGGTATTAGAAATTATCATATGTATATTTGGCTTATCAGAGTCTATATAAATTAGTACTATATTCCTTTTCTAGACAGTTCAAAACTTTGTATCACTTTAATTCTCATTTATTCTCCTCTCATCTTTTTACTATTGTTTTCTTATAATTTAATTCTACATTTATTTTAAACACCAAAAGGCAATATTATTACTGCTTAATATATAGTCAATAGACATTTCCCTAGTGTTTTGGGAGGCCACAGTGGGAGGGATGCTTGAGGCCAGGAGTTCAAGATTAGCCTGGGCAACATAGCCAGATCCCATCTCTACAAAAAATATACAACAAAAAAATAGCCATGTGTAGTGGTATGCACCTATAGTCCCAGCTACTCAGGAGGCTGAGGCAGGAGAATTGCTTGAGTTCAGCAATTTGAGGATCAGTGAGCTATCATTGTGCCACTGCACTCCAGCCTGGGCAATAGATCAGAAAATTTTTTTAAAAATAGATATTTAAATTTTTCAAAATATTCACCCTTTTTGATGTCTACCCTTCTCTCTGGGGTTATGCTATTCTTCTTGAGAGACTTTTTTGATAAGTTTTTTGTTGTGAGTCTGCTAGTGAACCAGTCTTATAGTTTTTTTAACCTAAAAATGTCTTTATCTTATTTGTAAAGGGCATTTTCATTTTATATAGGATTCTAGATTGATAGGGTTTTTGTTTTGTTTTATCTCAAGATGCCATTGTTATTTTGTGGCTTCCATCATTTTGGTTAGAAAGACAGATATCAACATTATTCTTATTTCTTTGTAGGTAGCATGCCTTTGTTTTCTGTCTGCTTCTAAGAAGCTATTTTTGCCTTTGTACTTAGCAGTTTTATGATAAGTTGCCTCTGTACATCTTATTTTTCATTTATAATCTTGGAGTCACAACAATTTTTAAATCTGTGTCATGTTGTCAAAACAATGATGTAGACCATCATATCTTCAAATAGTGCTCCTGTCCCATTTTATACCTTCTCTTCTTCAGCAACTCAAATTAAACATGTTAGGCATTTTTAATCCTTGACCAAATTTTCTGTTTAAATTATCCATTCTATCCCAAAAGTTAGTGAGTTAAAACAGCAATCACTTTTTTAAAACTCACAATTCAGTGAATTAGTAATTTTGTCAGACCACAACGGGGATGACTAAGCTGGATGCCTGGAATAGCTAAGGAGCAGTCAGACTGGCTCTGCTGGGGCAATGCGTCTGAGGCCTCAGCTCTGGTTTTTGGTTGGATTCTTCAGATATCCTTCCTATACCCCTTCAAATGTCCATCTGAAACTTTTTTAAGTCATGAGAGTCTAAGACCAACAAAAGGAAAAATTTAATGTGGTCAAGCATCAACACAAAAGCACTCATCAAACTTTTGCATGAGTTACTTTTGCGATTTCCCAGTGGTCAAAGAAAGTATTATAGCCAAGCCCGGAGTCGACATGGGAGGGGACTACACAGAGGTATGAATATTGGTAGGAATGGCTTATTGGAGGCTTAAGAGCCACATCCCTCCCACATACAACATACACTCACCTCCCCTAAAGACTCCAACATTTATCCCATGACAGCAGTAAGTTCAGGCTTGCAGACCAAGATTCCATCATCTAAATGAAAATCAGGTGTTGTCAAGGCACCCAAGATGTGGTTTCTTGGATGCTGCTTCTCAGGTGTGTTTTATCTTAACCTGCAGACCTGTAAATTTAAAAATGAAAAAATACAAGGTATTTACTCTCCATACACCCAAAATAAAGTGAAGAGATGGAGACAGAGTAACTACTACAGATACTCTCTTTTAAAAAGTGGGAGAATGGGAGACTTATAGTAATTACCAGTCCAAAGCAATTCTGCAAGTCAGCTGAACGTACATCAGTAATTCATCTTTCTCTGAAGGTAGGAAATTTTGGGTGCTTTGAGCCTAGTTCTGCTCCTTGGAACGGTGCTCCATGGCTCTTAACTCTGTCCTCTAGGATATTAATTTTACATTCTGAGCCATCCTTACTCTTCCATAAGACTGGTTCATGTTTGCAGCTGAGTAGCTTTCTCAGTTTACTTGATGTCCACAGAAGGTTGAAGCCCAGAGACATCTATACATTTTGAATCATCCGTGTTCCTTTCAGTACTAGCAGGTAAAGCTCCTTTAAAATTGTACAGGGTTCTTATTTATCAAATTATAAGCCACTTCATTAAACACATCGACACATTTATTTAATATCATCTCATTTACATCTTATAATTTTTGTTAGGCGGTTGTGGTACAATGTTCTTAAGATTCTTGGAAGCTCTCTTGTTTAGCAGTGAAGATTTTTCAAGCACACGTCCAAGATTACTAGAACCTCTTTTTCACTAAGTGAGAACATCTGAAATGCTTCCACATTAAATCTTGTTTGGTGTCTTCATGAAGTGTCACACAGCTTCACCCTAGACTTGATTTTGATCTTTAGTAAAATTTTATGGGACTATACTCTGATATATTTAGACAACACCATCCAGTCTAGAGAAAAGGATTACAGTTACGTTATTCACTATTTACGTTATTAAAGTATTTTATCTAATTTTTCTTGAAAAAGGAACAGTTCTTTCTTCAGTTCATCTTTCTTTTCTTGTACTTTATCATAGGTAGGTAAAAGAAACCAAATGACATTTTCAATAACCTACCTATCAATCTCCTACACTAGTTCCATGAGTTTATTAAATACATTTTCTATGTCCAACATTATCATTGATGAGTGTTGTCAAACATATGACACCATGTAATATGGATGGCCATTTTTCACTGCTTTTGAGTGAAAGTTTTCACTGCAGTTTTCTCACTGCTTTTTCAATCTTCACTGAAAATCTCCTCATAGTTTTTCAAGCCCCCACAACTTCCTGATTCCAATGTCAATGCCACATATTTTAGCTTGTTGCTGTTGAGGCTGTCTCCACTTCAAGGGGTTTTGTTCTGTGTTTTTTAACTTTTTCCTACTTTCCATGTATGTTAGTCTGGATATTTCTTACTTTTTTTTCCAGTTCACTAATGATTTCTTCTCCTACGTCTAATCTGATCTTAAACCCATCTAAGTTCTAAATTTCGTGTATTAAAATTTTTAATTCTAGAATTACATGTTAATTCATTTTTATAGATTTCTCTGATGAGCTTTTCCATCTTTATCACATAATTTCTTAAACATGAATATTGTATTTATTTTAAATTCCATGACTAATTATTTTGATACATGGGTTACCTGTGGACCTCTCTCTTGACTGTTTAATTTTTCTCTCTATTAGCTTACCCATCTGTCTCCTGATGTATCTGGTAACTTTGAGAGAATGCTGGGTATTGTGACTGAAATATTGCAGAGGTTCTGTGAGATGCTATTTTCCTTAGAGGAAATTCAATTTTCTTCTGGCAGGCAAGTAGATTAGAGGCAGATCACCTTGATCCAACCAGCAGTTGAGATGATTCAAACCCGAGTGTCTGTGAGATCTAGTCTATTTGTAGCTTTTGCTTTACCCCCAGGATAAAGCCTCCCAGACCTCTCAGATAGGATCTTGGCATGCTTACCAGAAACCCTGCTTCAAAGTGCCCTGAAATTCAAATTCTGTCTCACCAGTATCATGAGTCTGCTAAAAAGCTGTGCTTTATATTTGAGGTTCAAGCTGCTTCTCTCTGCTTTTCTTGCGTGCTTTCACTCTATGCAATTTATGATTTTGCAAATGCTTGCAGGGTAGAGCCTGCATAGAATTTTAGATTCACTTTTCTGTAGTTCTCTTTCCTGTGGGACATTAAACCCTCAAGTTCTGGCTCGCTTAATAACCTTGATCTCCAATTTCTGTCTTCTCAGGCGAGTGAGACTGCCAAAGTTTTGAGCTGTCTGTCACCTTTCTGCATGGCTTCTTAGCCCTACACCTGTTACGAATTAGTAAATGCCTCAAGAAAAAAACTGTCTGGGACTACTGGCATCACCACGATGCAGTTTTCTTCAAAATCATGATTGCTCTTCAGAGCCTTCAAACAGCTATTTTTGCTTTGGGTTTGTTTGGTTTTATGCTGCTTTTATAGATGTCTAGGCACAATGATGAGCCTGCATAAGCTACCCTACCATTGCAAAAATCCAAAATCCCATTTCATAACGTGATTTGCTGTTGGGAAATTCTATATGAGTCTCAGGCCATCATTATTGCCAATCCTGTAATTTTTAAGTCTATCCCCATAAAAGTGAATCTGATTTGATGTAATCTATATCTCCATAGGAATTTATAGCTGAAAAGGACTTCAGAATATGTCCCTTTCTAAACCCCCTCACTGTGCAAGCGACACATCAATTTAGTGATGAAGCTGGGATTAGAACTCTGGCCCCCAGACGCCCAGTCTAGTATGTTTTCTTGCACAATGGTGCCTCATGAATAATGTCAAAAATGTATTCTCACAGCTTTGTACCTACATCCTTCAAGAACTTCTTGAGCAGGGTTAAGCATTTTTTTTTTTTAGCTGTGACAGCTTGATAATGAAGGTACTCTTAAAGTTATACGAGGAATTTCTTCAAATATGCCAAAAAATTTTAGTCAGACCATTCTCTCAGCAAAAAAGAAAAAGAAAAAAAAAAACCTATCATCCTTCCATCTTTTATCCCTTAAAAAAAAAATGTGTCCCAGATAAACAAATGACAACTCCTGCAAACAGAAACATACTAGAAAGCCCAGGGAAGAGAAAATGGTTCTAGAACTGGAAAAATGTCCACGTCCATTGGTGGAAACTTGGGGAATGAAACCAGATAAGCCTATTAATCTAAAATGAGCTACAGCACCTCAGCCCAGTTCCAGCCAAATAATTCCCCTGCTAGTGCTTTGCTGCTGGCACTAACCACAGTTAAAGAAAGTTCATGTTTCTCAGGAGGCCCCAGTATAGGAAAGGCGTCTTTAATTTAAGAGAGCAGGATAAATCTCTCTCTCTCTTTCCCCTAACAAGTGCTTTCACAGGCCTAGTGGTGGGAGTGGAATTCTGTAGGTGATGTCTATGTATTGCTTTGGTCCCTGGAGACTAAGCATATTAAGCAACTGCTTGCCCTAAAATCAACCAGAGACCAGCATTTGGGAGCTGTTTGACAAAACCCTGGTTGAGTGAATTTCAGCCTGCCTATCATGTGACCAGGCTGCTCTGTGGTGTGAATGAAATATCCAGCTTGAAGTCTTTTCAAGAGCCAGCTATAAAAACACACAGAATTCTGCCCAGTTGCCCATGTGAAACTTTATTTCCCCAGTGCTTATTCTTCCTTAAATTAAGTTCCCTCCTTTGAAAGCTATGAGCTATTTGCTTACCCTGCAGGAGAATCTTTTTATGGTAAAAAAAAAAAAAAAAAAAGGGTAGCTCCCAATTGTTTCTGCCCTGCAGCAGGGGACACCCTCGGCACTGGGAACCATTCTGTTTAATGTACATTAACACCATTGCCCCACAGAAAAAAAAAATGGTTTTATGTTGAGGTCCTAGGCATTCTGAACATGACATTTCATTTGCTGAGCTTATTTAATACCATCAGTAATAATTACAGTCCAGAAATTTATTGAACAATCAGCCAAGCCCACTGAAAGCACTATGGTTTCACATATTCTTTACTCTGCTAGAGGAAGCCCCCAGATTGTTGCCGTGTAACTGGAAAAATGTATAAACTCTTTTCTTAAACCACAGTTTACTTCTTAGGAGGTAGTAGACACGAGGATTTTCTGAAAATTTTCTGTATTTTCACTGGGGTATGGGTCAAATGCATGCATGTATTTGTTAAATCACATCAAATTATACACTTATGATCTGTGCATTTTACTGTAAGTTGTACTTCACATTAAAATAAGGGTGAGGAGGAAAGAAAAGAAGTTTCCTATGTTCTAGCATGAATGATAATGTACCTACAAAAAGAATTGGAATTCTTCAGAAGGACTAGGTGGGAGAGGCTGTCTGAAGAACTATGAGCCAATTAGCCTGTTAATAAAGAGCCCTGAACATGATGTTCGACTTTCTATTCCTCATCTGCTCCCCCTTATACACCTCTGGCTTTTATTATATGCCACCTCATATCCTTTTTGATAATGGGAAGAATTTAAGTTAATCAACAAATTCAACTTTTATGGCACTCCAATCAAATCTTCCCCTATGTGATAATGATTCCCATGGTCCTTCCGGGTGGTGATTACTTTCTGAAATACAGTCTGTTCATTGGAACAATAAAGAGTCTGGGACCACCAATTATGGCCTCTTTTACAAGTTGTTTTCAGAATCAACTTCCTGTTTCTTTTTCCGCAGGAATCTCCCTGTGCTTACTTTTCTTCAGAATTCTAGTTGTTGCCACAAAATGAACAATTAAGGAAAAATTGCAAAAGAGATCAAGACATAATTTTAGAATAAAGCAATACTGTTATCTTCTAGAGTTGGAATATGTTTTAAAACAACACTATCTTAGTACACGTTAAAGGAAAATAGTTTTTCTGTGATTTCTTACAGTGACTTTAGAATAATAATAATGTCAAAGTACTAAAAAATTGCTTTAGGGTAATTAATAAATGTCAAAATCTGCTTTGTTGTTTCTATGTATAGACAGGTTGTAACTCATAAAAAAATAATTTATATGGCTCTCCTTTCCAATGAGACTACTGTTCAAGTTGTTCCCTTTCAGAACAAAAGCAACAATGCTGAAAAAAATCAGTTTTATCAGCAGAATGCCTTGGGATTCTTTCTGTGGTTCGTCTTGCCATCTGATGTTTCTAGAATGTATTTTCATTCTAAGACTAGAAATTGAGATATTTTGCAGCATAGAGTCTAAAGGCAAAAAGGCACAATTGGCACACTGTAACTTTCTACATTTTCTTATTTATTATTATTTAAATATCTAATACAAAAAGTGATGGTGGTAGGTGGAAACACCAGCAAACTCAGAGTTTAAAAAGCCACTGTGTTTTGCAATATGCTAGCTGAGTGATCTTATCTGAGGTGAGGAACTGAAAATCTGTGATGGTGGTGGGAGGAAATGGTAGACAGAACTTGAGATTACTTAGGAATTAAGTGAGCTGGGTTCAAGTCACAGTCCTGCTACTATATGAGAATGCTACATGAAAGAGGTATTGGTTTTTGTTTTCATTTTTTCTTTTCTCTGGAGCCTTCATTTCCTCTGCTGTTAAATTAAGGGATCATTCTGGGTAATCTCCAGTGCTCCATCCAGCCCTCTAATACTGTGCAGAGTGCCATGTATAGGTAGGCTTGCTCAATATTTATTTGTAGAATTTAAACAATTTTAAATCACATGAGAACATCTTGACATAAAGGAGTAAACTTATTTGCCTCTTTCTACAGTTGGTACCTTTCTACAATAGAGTGACATTTTTAATTTCCAAAGCAATGGCCATTTATAGACCGAGAAGTGAAATTAATAGAAAAGCAGATGGTTTGGCACATCCTCTCCTTTCCTGGCACTCAACCTCTTTTAACTGCAGTGACATCTTCTTTGCTTAGGGAATAGGAGATTAGCCTTAAGGATCCCAACTGCCTACTGAGTCAAGGCCATGTAAAGGGCAGGCGACAGCCAAGGTAAACAATTCGATACTCCTCAAGTATAGTTTTCATTTGAAGTATTAGCCTGATTTCTTGTTTTCTTTCCAATGGACTTTCACAAAATCTGATTCTGATTACCAGTTGATGAGAGAATATTGAGGTTTGGCCTTTCTCAGTCTTGCTCCTGACTGTTCAATCTCCTGTTGTAAAGCATGTCATTCCACGTTCTTGACATTTTATTCTCTTCTATCTGCAAAATGAATGCAGTTCTCTAGTCTGCAAGAATGGTTCATTCATCCTGGTGTGTTGACTCACATCGTTATTTACTATACAAATAAAAGGACTCAAAGAGAAATGACATATTGCACAAATAATAAACTCGAAACATGAATAAACAAAAAACATGCAGCTAAGAACAGCTGTTTACATTTTTTCTTTGGGACCCGAATAGAGAAGAAAATAAACAAGAACTATAAAGGATTTCCCTCATAACTTCAACAGTAGGTGGCACTAAAAAAATCTATGTTTTCTAAAACTTGAGTATCCTATAGTATTTGTTGAATCCCTACCTCTTGGTCCTGGAATCATAGAGCCCCTCTTCCCTCATGTGAATTAAACATTGCTGAATCCAAACACACTATGTGGGCAGGGGTCCTGTTCCTACACCTTGCAATGTAACGGAGGCCAAGCTCTGTGTCTGGACAAAACTTACAGTACTTCCTAGAATTTAAAAACCCCTGCCTACATATGGTTGTGTTCTAAAGATAGCATTCACCCTAACCTGCTGTGGAAAGCACACGAAGTTCTTGGCAAAGCTGGATTTGCAGGAGTCGGAGCAGCGGGGTGAATTATCAGCAAGTTGAAAGAGAGACGTGATGATTGTGCTCTGTTTCTCACTCCTTCCCCAGGAATGTCTTTATTATGGCCCTGTGGGTTGTGGCCATTGTAATTTCTGTCACCAGAGAGAAGGAAAGCAAGGAAAGGCATGAGGAAAGAGAGACAGACATTTTTTTTAAATACCTCTTATGAACCAGGCTCTGTGCTAGATACTGGAGACACAAAGGTGAATTATGGACTCCTTTGCAACTTTGAATTATGGACAGGTTTGCAAGTTTGACTCTGATGGAAAAGCCATATGTGCTCATAACAATTGCAAGAGTGTGTGACACATTTTATTAGAGCTGCAAGGTGACTTCATTCTGTTCTCCCAATCATATTAAAGGGAAAACCCCATAGTACACCCGTTAAAACCATGCATTGCAGTTTAAACTAACATGAATCTTCAATAACAGCTCTGTCACTAGCTACATGTGTGCCTTTTCACAATTACCAGGATTACCAAATCCCTCTTGAGTTTCAGTATCTTTATCTATAGCACACAGTTGGGGTGAAAATGGGTGTAGCAATGGGGGATTATCATAAGAACTAAACCAAATAAGACACACAGATATGTACTTAGGGCTTGGAAGACCATAAGCACTCAATAAAAATTATTTTCTCTTTTTATTATCCTTCCCATTTCACCACTGAGAAATCAGGCCCGGGTATCTGTACCTTGCCTAGGTTTGCAGGGGCTGATGATAATAAGGACACAGCTTGAACTCACATCTGATATGGAGCTTAATGCCTTTCCTTGTGCACAAGAGATGGAATTATTGAAGTGACTCCATTAAGTTCTATGGCCAGAGAGATCCACTGCTGTGTTCCAGTGTTTTCCCTCTCCACATTTGTCACTGGCATGTGAATCTTCTTCCTGTCCTCACTTTGGAGATTATATAAGTTCCTAAATATCCCAGACTGTCTTCCATTGACTCTTAAATCTGCTCACAGAAGAGCAAGATTTAAGTTTGCCCCTACCCTAAGGAAGGCCTAGCAAATCAGAGGATAACACATTTTTTCCTTCCATCCGCATTTCATATCCCAAAGAGATCCAGCATGTGAAATCCCATTGAAAATTACCTTTCACATTCATTCAATAATCCAAATGGCTTTTTTTTCAGTACTGTTTATGTGACAGGCACTGTATTAAAGGTCAGGGATATAACCCAAAAAGATAAGATCCTTGCCCTCAGAGAGCTTATATTCTATTAGGGAAGTAAAAAATAAACATGTAAGCAAATACATATGTTCTGTATTTTTAAGCAGGGATAAGTGCTATAAAGAAAACAAGGCAAGGTTATAAGATGAAGGGTGAGGGCTGGGCATGGTGTCTCACGCCTGTAATCCCACCACTTTGGGAGGCCAAGGCAGGAGGATCACTTGAGGTCAGGAGTTCAAGACTAGCCTGGCCAATATGCTAAAATCCCATCTCTACTAAAAACATAAAATTAGCTGGGTATAGTAGCACATGTCTATAATTCCAGTTACTCCAGAGGCTGAGGCAGGAGAATCGCTTGAACCAGGAGCCGAGACAGTGCCACTGCACTCCAGCTTAGGTGACAGAATGAGACTCCATCTCAGAAAAAAAAAAAGATGAAAGGTGAGGGTAGAGAAGACTGGTTTGAAATGAGCGTTCAGGAGAACCCTCTCCCAGGCAGTCACTTTGAAGAGAGACCAAAATGAGAAGACGAAGCCAGTGATTTACGTTTGTAAACAAGGAAATAGCAGGTACAAGAAAATATGGCCTTAGCTTGTTCAAGAAACAGACCAGAGAGCAGTCGGCAGGGCTGAGGCATTGTGAACAAGTGGTACAAAATGGGATTCCCAAAATGAGGTAAGGGCTAGATCAAGAAGAGCCACCCAGGCCAAAAGAGAGAATATTGATTTTCTTCCAAAGTTTCTTTATACCAGGCTGATATAAAGTCCTGATATCTGCCGTTGTGACTGTTTTGTGGACAACGGATGACAGAGAGACGAGGGTAGGAGAAGGAAGACCCTGCTGGGAGTCAACTGTTCCAGTCCTGGTCAGATATGCTGACAACTTGGACCAGAATAAAAAGTTCTCAAGTTTTGTGTGAACTAAAGCAATTATTTTGTATTAACATTATTTAACATTTGAGACTTTACTTGAGCACTTTATAAAGCAGTGATCCTATATCAAGAATATGAGGTTTACAATGAGGTGACACTTAAGAGGGAAATGCACTTTGAGGCTCTTCTCACAATTTGACTTCTAAAATGTCTACTCCTCAGAGAAGCACCTTTTCAAGTCTACGCTACTTAATCCCTTGTTCTAAAATCTGGCATTATTTCTCGTTTATTACAAATCTAAGTGATACAAATTGTGTCCTGATCTTTTTCCATTATTTTGAGAAACAAAACATCCTGCTGTCCACAAATCAATAATCCTGGTTTGATTCAATGTAAAATTCTCTCTTTCTCTCAGATACACATCCACACACAAACACACAAAACAAACTCTTAGGTTTTAAAGAATACTCACAAATGGTCCCTTTGCTAGAAGAAAAAGATAAGTTGTAAGGAAAGCTCCCTTGAAGAGCTTCCATCGGTTAGAGTGATAGAATACCCTGCAAGAATTCAAAGAGCAGAAATGATTTTCACATACTTTCACTCCGTAAGTTAACGCATGTGTAAAAAGAGGAAATATCTGGTCGCCAAGAAATTAAATTCTCTAAATTGCTACTGTCTTTGGCTATATTTTGAAGAATAAACCACAAACATGAGCAATACCCAACCGTTCGTTTATGGCTTCTACTCACTTTCACAACCATGCAAGCCGCAGACATTCACCATTAACTGCTGCAGGGATAAATCTGTAACTTGGTTGGCCTCTGGGAAACCATCATGATAACAGATGAAGGCCATCTTTTGCTTCACACTGAAGCAAGGATGAAATGTTGAGATTACTTTTTACAGGTGTAAAATCTTCCTCTTTATTAAAGTTGTTATTATTTTCTTTCACTGAAAAAAACTAAAATACTGTCTAAACTAATCTTAAACCAAGAGACTTCATGGAGGGAGTCCAGGAAAGGTTTGAAAAAAAATACATTAGATCCCTTAAACTCCACTTTTAATGTCATCTGTAAATGCATTTCTTAGGGGCTAAGTCCCATAGTTTTTCAGTACACAAGGGTGTTTGACTTCAAAAACATAAAAACAACAGCCTTAAACCCAATAAAGGATCATTTTTTTCTCTGTTTCCTTTTAGTCCTTTAAACTCTAAATTTTAAAAATAGATTCCATCCGGTGGAGGAAGCAAAACATTCTGTAGCTAAACATGACCTGAATAATTTTCAGAGGTCTAAGTACAAAATCTTCATCTTGTATCCAAGGCAAACAACCGGACACGGATAATAGAGCAGTCCAGGGAGAAAAACATATCCAAAGAGCTGAAGCGTCTTGTACCATTTGAAGGATTATTGGCAATTTCTGCTTTCAAGCTGATTACAAAACTTGTCTCTGAGGTGTATGTGCACCATCTGTGGAGACCACTCCCCTACCCGTAACACAGAGTGCTTCTAATTACACAATCTTTAAACCAAGAAACAGCTATGCTTCAGTGTTCGGATGCTGTCAGTTTCTGTGGCATATTGTGTCAACATGGTGTCAAAGAATGCGGCAATTGGATAGAATAATTTTTTCTGTACCTTGTGGTTCCTTCTACACACACACACACACACACACACACACACACACACACACTCAAACACACCTGTTCTATGAGTGATGGCATATGCCAGTTCTAGTAGTTAGTTTAGTGGGCTTACTAAGCCCATTATGCTATGCAGTTATAATTCAAATATCTGCTCACTGTCCTTGGGAAGGCCTAATTCAGCCTGAGATATTAAATGTTCTGTTTACACATTAGACTTCATTCTGTAAGAAGGCTGTTTGTTCTTAAGAAATGATAATTGAGGTGAGTGGATAACCCAATTACCCTGATTTGATCATTACACATCATATGCATATATCAAAATATCACATGTACCCCATAAATATGTACAACTATTATGTATCAATAAAATAATTAACTTTTAAAAAGAATATTATTTGTTCTTAATATGTATATGTCTTTTAGAAGTAGCTGCTTATGGTGTGGAGACCAAGCCACATCAGGAGGAACACATAGACCTGACGGAAGAAATGTTGGAGGGCTGGGGGAACTACTTTCTTTGAAGATAGTTCAATGTCCCCTCATAAGGTATTATTTTAGTTCGAATTAGCCAGACAGAAAATAAAATGATGAGTACTGCAATTACCTAATTTAGACATGGAAGACGAGTTTATATTCTTTGAATGGAAATGGCTGTTTGCCATGAAGAACATGAATGATCTCTTTTCTGCAAGTCCTGGGGAAGAAAAACTAAAAGACGAGTCCCACATTGAGGAAACAAGGACTCTTTATCCTTCTTGCTAAACCCAAGAAAAAGTTGGGAGCCTGTCTTCAAAGCAGCGTAGAAGTGACCAGAGCATCCATGTGGAGGAACGTGAGGGTGGCCCCTGAAACACTGAGGCAAACCAAAGCCAAGGGAAGAGTCAGGGAAGGGAAAGCCACCGGACAAAGACTCTAAATTATTGTTCAGAATCCAATTACATTCGCTGCGTTGTAGTTTCCTGCTGTTGTTTTCCAAACCTTGGCCTTAATTGTCCTTTGGGGAATGGATAGAGATGCCTGTTTCATTGTTATGGTGAAACAGCATGGAGGAAGGAGACGTGAAACAGATGTCTGGTACAATGGTACAATTGACAAGTGAAAACCATGTGGGAATCATAGGACATGTAAACTATTCCCTGGCATTCTTAGATATGCCTGGAGAGGGGATAAAATAAAAGAACGGACTTTCCACAGTCACTCAAGACAACAAGTCAGATCACTGATATTTGAATATTAAAGGAAAAAGAGACCATAGAGAACCTGGTTACATCAGCAAATACTGGAGAGGGGAGTGCAATGAAGACCCTAGGGTTCAGTTACTACTAACAGCAGGTTTCATTTCCCAACCACCTACCCATGCCACATCACACAGCTTCTATAAACTGCCTCATTCATTCCTCACAAAAATATGATGGGTATTTTCTAATTGACAGAAAACAGTCTCAGCCCACTTCATTGATTTTCCTATGTTTAACTTTTCAAAATCTCAAACTGATAAAATCATTCAATCATGAAATAGAACAAGGCAATCTTTGGCGCTAGACACACCAGGCTCCAAACTGTTGCTCTACCATTTATCAAATCAAGACTGTGGGTGATAGAATTAACCTACTCAGATGTGAGTTTTCTTTTCTGTAAAGAGACAAGAATAGAAGTACATTGTGTGGGTTACATGAAATAACACCAGTATCCCTAAAAATGTACATTTCCTTTTCACCTCTTTCTTCACCCCCAAACCTTACATAAAGTGTTGTGTGTCCCCTCTGGCAGTGCATCTCAAACTTCGGTAAGCACACAAACCACCTGGCAACCTTCTCAAGATGCAGATTCTAGTTCAGCTGGTCTGAGATTCTGTATTTCTCACGAGCTCCCCAGTGGTGATGGTGCTGCTAATTTTCAGAGCACACTTTGTGTGATGAGTACCTTTGTGGCAAAAGCTCTAAATGCCTTTCCCCCGAATTCACTGTTTGGTCCTCGCCTGCTCTTCTACTGTCAGCACCCATCCTTCCTCTCTTGGTTCCTGATTCCATTAGCCATTATTGAAACTTAACTCATATTTCCACATCATTTTTTATTATTTCATATCTTCCTATAGTATTCCAAGATTCCAACACATCTGTTGACTTCTTTCCTTGAAAGTGCCCCAGTCACATTTAAGAATCCCATTCAAATGCTACTCTCAAAATCAGCCTTTTTATTTTATCACCAGCAGCAGTACAATCATGCAGAATCATGCTTTTTCCCATGCTGCCATTTTGATGCTTCTGGTAACATATGAAGCACATTTTATTATAGTCAGTCACGTGTTTAACATGTGCATCTGTATCTATACAAATACAGATGTCATGTCAAGAACATCTCATTTGTATTTTATCTTCAACATACAATAGTACTTGGTACATAGTAGTTTCTTGATAAATGCTAATTAGAATAAACCAACTTAAACAAAATAGAGTAGCTGCCAAAAATGGGGCAGGGGGTGGGTAGTTACATCATAGGAAGCACAATTTGATTATATTTAAAACAAGGAACATATTCAGTTTGGGATCTAGATCTGGGTTACAGATACACTGGTTAAGAAGTAAAATGATAAGAAGAAGATGTCAAACTACCAGGGCTAATTGCAAATAGAAAATATTCAGGTTGAAGAAAATGGGAGGCATAAAGGAATGCCATTGCCCTCCTCAGATGCTTGAATGTGCATCACATAAAGATGAATTCTAATGGTTTTTCTGTGGCACCAAGAGCTAGGACTTGAGCCAAAGGGTGTAAGCTATGTGAAACAGTACTTGGCACACAGTAGGAAACCAGTAATAACATTATTTGTCTCTATATAAGAAAAAGCTTTTAACAGAGATTTAAGAGATATTTATTTGCCAATCTCAAGGTATATCAATCCAGATTCAAGGCAATTACCAATTGAGAAACAGATTCAAGAACAAGAAAAAAGAAACTCTCATATGGCAACTTTTAAAGCTTCTTTCAACCTTAAGATCTAAAGTCATGAAGAATACCTTTGTCATTAGTGGGAGCTAACGATTTTTAATTTAATCTCTTTTTGTCATTTCCTGGTTACCAGAGCAAGGTCACTACTTAGGAGTGTTTGTCTGCCAAAGCTGTAAGTTGAGAAGTCACTGAAATTTGTGACTATAAAGACAGGAATTGAGGTATATTATTTACGTGGCTGTTAAGATCTACATTCATCCTACTAGCCTATCATCCCATCTTCCTTTAAAAAAAAAGAGAGAGATATGATTGAGTGGAAAGTGTATCAAAATGTGTTGACCACATTAAATCCTTTTTGATTATCTCAAGCAGAGTGCACACAATGGTACATAGGACTGTTTGCTAAACATTCATTGATATTATTGAGGAAATTAGAACAAAATTGAAATATACATTTAAAAATTTGCTTTGGGTGAGCTTAAACAAGGGCCTACCATAGTGTTATTTTTATTTATTTCTATTTTAATTATAGTACATCTTTTCTGAATTGATAGAATACCAAACTAGAAGAAACCTGACCATTAATCTAACTGAAGAAAAGTTACTCTTTGTGAATAAAGAATTTTTATTCAACACGAGGAAATCCTACCACAGAAGCAAACACTAGTAAATGTTCTCAGCAGACAGATATTTTAATGAGTGTCCTGTGATTGTATAGGCTCTAGACATATAAAATGCATTTTCTTGATTCATTAGAATTTTCATGTTTTAACACAGAGGGCGAAGGCCTGATATTTCTCCAAACTTATGGATCTCTGAGCGCACTCAGTAATCCTGAGCAGTAAATCAATCATACAAAAGGAAAAGCAAGCAATTCACAAAACTCATTATCATTATGCTGCATAAACTGATCAAAATATCTTATGCAGAGTTACCCAGTAGGTTGTACTGCAAATTGCTTGATACATATTAAGCCAACCCTAGGATGCCTATATACCATTATGAAATTTTGTGATTTATGTTAGCTATTCAGAAGTATAAGAAAATCTCCAGCTAGGGAATAACTGCAACACAGCTAGAGGGTCCCCTAGATATCTTGAAGACTGAAGGGCTCTAAGAGAAGCCCTTCATGCTGGACAGCTGCTAGGCATATTCTGCAATAACCTTCCAAATATTTTGTGGTTCACATTCATTTCATGGCTTAATTACTAAATCCTGGCTTTTCTAATCATCCTTGGCTTGAAGGCCTGAGGAATTTGCTGTCAAGTCCCCTGGTAAATGTTAAGTCTTTGTTGGTGAGCGACAACTAAGGAATCACTCAGAAGTCTGAGAGGCCAAAGAAAATTGGAGGGAAACAAAGATGCAATTTTTGGCCTCTGTAGAACTGAAAACGTTCAAGGGAAAAAGCTCTGATATGAATATCCTACAGACTTAGCTGCCATTTTCTTGACCTCAACGAAATGCTCTTCAGAAGCCTCGCTTGTTCTGATACTGAAATGTCTTCTTGTCAATCTTACAAAGCTGTGTTTTCTAACCCTTATGAATGCATTCTTATGACTTATATAAAGCTCTGGCTCTTGGAATGAAATTGTTGGTTGACAATAATATTGTTGTTGTCATGTATCAAAGGAGCCCTTCATGAGAAAAGTCATTTAACAGTTTTATGCATCAAGCATAATAGGCCCATAAACTGGATTGAAGTATTCTTTCCTCAAGGTTTAACTGTATCCAAGATCATTAGAGATCCCTCTGCTGAAAAAAATGGTCGAAGGCACCTTGAGTCTAGAGATTTTGTTCTAAATTTCTGAAGCAAAAAGAATCTTAAATGCCAAGTGTAAGGTTGAAAGACATATGTACAACATATAGTGGGCTTTAGGAGCCAAGAAGAGCCAGTTTTCAATCAAGAAAAGAATTGACAGGGACATGTATCTATATTTTTATATTTTCTCCTTTAATGTTAAGAATTCTATTTTTAAAAAATTTCAAATAAAAAATCTGAAAATAAGTACATATTAATGATCATATATCCTTTACCCAGGTTTTTCTGAATTAAAATTTTACCTTATTTGCTTTATTTTGATAGATGGATATAGATTTTTTTTGAACTATTTGGAAATACATTGCAGACCTGATGTCCCTTTACCCTTAAATAGCTCTGCGTGCTTTTTTTTTTTTAAACAAACACATTTTCTTATACAACTACCATATAGATATCAAAATCAGGAAATGAACATTGATTCAATATTATCAAATCCACAGAACCTATCCAAATTTTATCAGTTGTTCCAATAATGTCCTTTATAGCACATGTTTTAAAATAATAGTTATTTATCAGGATCCAGTCCAGGATTACATGTTGCATTTTTCTGTCATGTCTTTTCAGTCTTTTTAACCTGGAACAGTTCCTTAGCCTTTCTTATGTCCTTGATAGATTGAAGACTCCAGGCCATTTATTATTTTGTAGACTGTCCCTCAGAGTTTGGGTTTGTCTGATGTTTCCCATGATTAGATTCAGTTCTGTACCTTTGGCAAGAAGAAAAGAGAAATTATGTGGCTTTCCCTCATTCTGAAAATATTTTATTCCCCAGGACTTTATGACACAATGCCCACCTGAATTTGCTCACATCTCACTGGCCATTTTATGCCTATCTTCTCTAGCGTATCTCTAAATATCAGAGAGGCCCAAGATGCTCCATCTACAAACCTCCCTCCAAATTCTGTCTGAGTATTTTCATCTAATCTCATGGAAATAGCTAACATCATACTAGGTACTCTTCTCTTTTTTCCCCAGACTCAAGCTTCTACTCACACCCTTCCTTGAGTGTCAAAAAAGCATCTAAAATTATAACATGGGTGAAACCAAACTATTATTCCTTCCCTTCCAAAATTTACTCCCAGAGGCTCTGAATTGAATAAGAAGAAGAGAGAAATTCAGGAGAAAATGAGAGGTGGGTAGGTGTAGGGAAGTATTATCAGTACAAGGAACTTCAACCTCATTGATTATCGTATATAAGATTGCTAGTATCAGATCATTGAAGAGTTGACAAACACCTTGGAAAATCTAATCTAATATTGCACAATGTAATCAATGCTTCTACAGGGCTATAACACATTGATGTTATAATTGCAATTATAATAAATCTCACTTTATAAAATACCTTGTTGCAAAGGCAATCAATTTAACTGAGCAATCTACAGCAATTTCATGCATATCACCATGTCACCTATGGGGCATATTGTCTTCAAAATAAGCATAATTCAAATTAGGTTGCAAAAAGCACAAAATTGCAACACTGTTTGCAATTGCGGATACTGAATAAATGAATGCAATGCAAACTAAGAAGGCAGCCACTCAAAATAACTGTATATCACTATGCTTTATCCCATTTTTTTTCCACGCGCACATGGTTAATGACCATGTTATAACTAATAGTCATCTTTATAACACAGATTGTGTTCCTGAATCAATCAATTACATTACACATAATTTACCTTAAGGGAGCACAAGCTGTAGAAACAGTATTTGTAATTAACTTCTGTTCTAATGCTCTCACTGACTGGGAGATTTCTGTCTCACAAAGCAACTTATTTCATTTTATTAATGACTTCATATTAAATCATGGGCTGCCATTCAATAGTTTTTACCCATTGATTCCAAGTTCATTCCTCTGGAGCCACATAGAAATCTTATTTCTTCTACACATGGCAAGGTATGGAAACGTCTATGTTCCTTCTTTGTATCCCGAGCCAACAAAATCCCAGTTGTTAATTGCCTTTTCTATGCAAATACGGACAAAGAAGCAGGTCTGGTTGTCTGTGGGCTTCACCAGAACAAATCTAGGTATTAGTCCAGAACAATGACATTGATCTTCATGTCCTTCAGCCTCTTCTTGGCATCCCAGTCTGATGACAATAACTGGGATTATAATAATAACAAGTCTGTGTTTACCCTTTGTAATATTCATTGTGAAATCTTTGCCTAATCCTGACTGCAGTTGAAGTCATACCTACAACCAGAGGCTTGGATGTCAGTAGCAAAGTGAGTTGGTTTAGCTCCAAACTCTCACTTGGTCTCATTATTAAGATTCCAAAGTCAATGGCTCTGACCATCTTGGAAGCTATTATAGGTTTTCTATGGCTATTTCATAGCTGATGCTCCACTCTGGTGTTCTCAACATTCATAAAATACATCTTATTCCTGAAGTTGGGAAGGAATTTTCTTTCCTGGAACCACTCACAGTCAAATGTAATTGTTCTGGCTAAGAAGCGAGCAGATTTTTTTATTCAACAGTTTTGCTGAGGCATAATTGACATACAATGATTACCTGTAAAGCCATCACCACAATTAGGACAGTGAACATACACATTACTCCTCCTACAAATTTCCTTGTACTTCTTTGAAATTTCCCCTTCCTTCCTTTCTTACCGTCCTCCTATACCCAAGCAATGTGATCTGCTTTGTCACTACAGATTGCTTTGCATTTCTAGAGTTTTAAATATACAGAATCATACAGTATATACTCTTTTTCAGTCTGCTTTCCTTCACTTGGCATCATTACTTTGAGATTTACCCATATTGTTGAATGTTTAACTAGCTCATTTGTTTTGGCTGCTGAATAGTATTCCATTATATGGATATACCACAATACTTTTATCCATTTGTCTAATAATGAACAAGTGGGCAATTTCCCATTTTCAGATGTTACAAACAAACTAAGAAGAGCTATTTTGATTTTTCTTGGATTAGTAAGCTTTGTCAGTAATTCTAGTTCTCTTTGGTCTTCCACAGACCAACCGATTCTTCCAGTTTAAAAATCCCCCTTTTTCCAGAAACTTAGAACACACTCACTAAGTGTCTGTGCTTGTAAGAAACACTAGTACCACATTCAGATATGTTACTTTCATGTCTTTTTAGACCACTGTCTGTTTATGCCAAATTTTCTGACTTCTGAGGCAATGTGAATTTACTCTTTCCACAGGTTGGTAAAACTACCTATCTCCTATCAGAGAACTTTGGGCTTAACGTCTCGAGTCTTGACAACATACACATACTTTTTTTCTAGAAGGTCTAGGATCCCTCATGAAGGATTTCCAATAATGTGCCCAGAATTCTCAGGATGAATATTTTCTCAGATTCCCACCCTGATTCTCTTTCTAAAAATAGAATGATATTAGGGGAAAAGAGTTTGTTCAATTCTCTTTATTGTGCCAAGTTCATAACTTATTATGAATATTCCTTAACAACTCTTTCTTCTCCCGTACTTCTTTTTTCTCCTTTTTCATCCTCTTTTCTCATACCTAGATCTTACTTAAGGAGAAAAAGATTAAAAATTATCCAAGCCAATGACATGGGCATTTTAATTCTATTTCTTCTTCTAATACCAAGTTTTATTCTTCTGCAACAGTCTTCTAACTTACATTAAATATGTAGAAATACAGGAAATGCAGAAATATTTCTTAACAAAGATATATATATATAATAAGCGCTGTCATCTCTGGGAACAGCGCCAGGTCATTTGAGAGCAGTTTCTGGTCTATCACATGTTTGGAAATGTTTTCCATCAGGCAGTCCCTCTCCTGTCAGACTACGTGAGTGACTGCTATTGATAGAACTTGGTCTCGGTTGATCATGAGCAAAGTTAATGGTTCACTAGAAAACCACTCCATGTGTTCAATAAAATTCTCTCCTCTCTTTTTTGATTCTCAGGCAAATCACCTTTCAGAAGCAGTTAAAAAAACAAGCACCAATCAAAACCAATTCAATTTCTTAAACTGTGAATATTTAATTGTATGGGATAAATATTACAGCTATTCATTCATCTGTCACATTAAAATGATTCAGTTCACAAAAGGGCAGATAATATGTTGAGTTTGCTTAATTTTTTTTGGTTCACTCTAAAGACTCCAGGCAGAAAAAAAATCCACCAAATCTGAGAAATGAGTGCTATGGCGCCCAACCTCCTCCCCCCCATTCTCTCACGGAGAACTTTGCCACTTTCCTGTCACTCAACCCCTCTCAATCTCATTTTCATGGTAATTAACATGCTACTGTTAATAAAATGATTAAACCATAACAGCCTGAGATACACCTGCAAAAGGCATTACACAGACCACTGAAAGACTTTACGTAAGGAGCGTATAGAGCTATGCAAATGTAGCATCAGTTTTACATATAAGAAGGCTCTCCACACTAATGGAGTTTTCAGATCTTCCTAGATCAATTCATCACATGAATTATGAATGCAAAGACAAGGAATGAAAAACAATATATGAAGACTAGAGATACAACACTAACCTAAGCTCAGTGCTTAAATATTTGTCAGAGATTTGTTCACAACTCCTTAGACTGTAAGACACGTAAATTCAACTCAAACTGGTTTAGTAAGAAAAGAATTTATTGGCTTTTATAATTAAAAAGTTCAAGTAGTATGTATTAAAGGCATTTCTAGATCCAGGCAATATTGTCATCAACTAGTCTCTGTCAATCTCTCCACTGTCCTTTTCTCGTATTCTAAGATATGCTTCCCTCTCCTGGTTGCAAGATGGTCACTGTCTTGCTCTTAAGTATACATCAGTAGATAGCAAAGAGTTTCTTTTTCCTAGTATTAAAATAAAAAGCCCAGATATGCCAGTTACCAATGTATTGCCTCTCAGCCTCAAATCCACCCTATATTGTATTTCTTGTGATACCACAACATGTTTCTTTTGCCAACAGGAATGATGCTAAGCTTGGTCAGTAGAAGGAGCTGAAGAGACCCCGGAGAAGGAAGGGGGCTTCTCTTCCTGATTGCAGCATGCTTGGCTTTTCTTACTCCCATGGTGCTGGTCTGGCCTGCAAGACACCTCGTGAAACTTCTTCCCTCAGGTGGCTTCCCAGCAGTGAGGAATCCTTGGGAAGAATTTCCTACCTTCCAAGTGTATTCCTTCATCATATACTCTCCCTCAGCCCTATGTCATTCTTTAGATTTCTCTTTTATCTATTCCTAGTTAATTCCTGGTAAGTCATCAGTAATTTTTATAAATCTTCTTGTTCAAATTATCACGTTTTAATTTCCAGATTGGACTCTGACTCTGAATGACATCTTACATATGGTGCTTATTCATTTGGATTCAACAGGCTTGGCCACATGTGCACTACTAAAGTAATATTTGTAGCCAGATAAACGCAGTAAGCTCATTGGCTCAGCATAGGCCTTGCGGCCTCCCCTGGAACCGTGGGGTACAGTCAGAAACACCTAGACCATACAGGCTGAGAATAGGACTGGGATAGTCTACCAAAAATAAATTATGAGAAATTCATTTTGGGGAGGCGTGATCAGCATAAATCATCTAAATGAGCAAATGTTTAAGCAAAGAGAGAGAGACAGAGAGAGAGAGAGAGAGAGAGAGAGAGAGAGAGAGAGAGAGAGAGAGAGAGAGAGATACTTAATGGGAGCCCTGAAGCCAAGAGCAATCATTTCAACATATAGGAACACAGTTGACTAGAGTAATACAGGCTTCACAGGGAAGAATCTAGATCAGATAAGAAGTCTTTCTTCAGTCCCCAAAATTGTGGTTCCCAACAATCTTTTAGTGAAGACAAATTTAAAACAGGGTCAAAACCATACGTAATCTTGCATAAAAAATAAAAACAATGTACTGGCTTACCTAACTAAAAAGTTCAGAATTAGGGCAGAATTTAATCGATACGTGATCTCTCAGCTCAAAAAGCACATCAAAGATACAGTTCTTGTTTTTTCCTTTGGTTTTTTTTTTTTTTGGTGGGGGGGGGGCTCCAATTTTACAGCGTTGGCTTTATTCTGAGCTTGGCTTCCCTCCTATTTCTCAAATACTGCCAGCTTGGGTCATCATGCTTCCTTGTCCAGAAAGAAACTAAGAACATCTCTGACGCAAACTTTCCTGCAAAAGTCCTGACACTCTTTTTTTGTTTTTTTGACTGCTTAGTTCACATGTCCACCCCTAAACTGTGAACTGAGTTCAGGAGGCTAGAAAAACATGTTGACTTAGCCTATATAACATCTTCCATTCCTAAAGATAAGTACCACAATCTGGGATTACAGGAAAGTATAGAATGTATACTAGGAAGAGCACCAACAGATGTACCTTATAGGAAATAATGGACTACTTTTTCATTACAACCTTATACCTTCTCAAATTTGTAAGAAACACCCATTACACTTTACTCCATTTGTTTTTACATGCATAAGTCATTTACTAGACTCTAGGTGGTTTCCTTTGGTGGCAGGAAAACCCCTTTGTCACATCCCTGCCCCCCAGAATAAACTTTAGAAGCTTAATAAATGTTTGAATAAATAAATGATATTAAACATCATTTAAAGAGGTTTGAACTTTATTCCGCAGATAATAAGTCACTCTCAAAGGGTTTTGATAGAACAGAATTACAATCTATGTTTTAAAACCAGTAATGTTGAAACAAATGGAAACAGGGAAACCAGTAGAGAGGCTATCATGATTGTCCAAGCAAATGATTCCAAAAAAACCTATCTATGGCAAAAGCAGTGGGACTAAAAAAGAACACAATTTCTCAAAAATTTTCAGAAGTGGAATAGGATAGGCTTTGATGATTAGTGAAACATGGGGCCTGATAGAGGGAGGAGCTAAAGAAAACTCAGTGTTCTCATTTGAATGATCAGGTGAATTGACCAAGAAAAAAAAAATCTAATAAGTTTGCAAGAGAAATTAAAAAGCTCACTATATATAATCTATAGAACTCAATACCTGTTCATAAATACTTGAAGAGGAGGAGCTATTTATTTATAAGTAATCCAAATATTTCACTAGCTTCCTGCACATCAGAGAGGTAATTATTTGTTAATGAATGTTAACTCTAAGTATATTATGCCAAGAATTGATTACCTTAATGCAACTAGTTTATGTCATGACTTCTCTCATTTATATTTGGCTTAGTAGGTTTTTTATTTTGCTATCTAGGCGGCCTACAAAATTTCTTGAGACAGCTGCCTCTAACAGTAAGAGAATACACAATGATAGATAATAGCTAAATCCGCTAAAGCAGCCTGTGAGCAATGCTAAAGATGGGATAGGAAGAATAAGAGTTTTGTTTTCCTGCTGTTCAATTTTTACATCTGAGCAGGGATGAGCTAAAATCCCTGACCACACTCCTTCAGAAATTATATTTGCTTTCCTGTCAATGGGTATTGATAGAGTGTTAAATTGGCTGTCTAGTGGCTAGCTTTTTACTTCTTTTTCTCCACTTTTCTCAAAAGGGGTGAATTCTTGTCATCAGAATAGGGAGGGGTTTTGGAGCATAGGCTTTGGAGCAGGACAGATCTGGGCCTGAATTGGATATCGACTATTTGTTATCTGTGATGCTGTGAATACATCTTTTATTCTCTTTAAGCCTCAGTAACCTTATCTCTAAAAAGAGTATAATAGCTCTTACTTAACTCATTGTTGCAACAATTAATATACGAAAAGCATTTCGCACAATGCCCAAATAAGACCAAATGTTATCAAATGGGAAGTTCTGATGTTACTACTAATATTGCAATTGTGAATAAAGTTGGATATAGTCTGGATATTTGTCCCCACCAAATCTCATGCTGAAATGTAATCCCCAGTGTTGGGGATGGGGCCTGGTGGGAGGGGTTTGAGTCATAAGGGCGAATCTCTCCTGGCATGGCGCTGTCCTCATGGTAGTTAGTGGGTTCTCATGAGATCTGGTTAAATGTGTGGCACCTTCCCCACTCATTTCCATTCTGCCATGTGAGTTGCCTATTCCCCCTTTGCTTTCTGCCATGAGTAAAAGCTCCCTCAGGCCTCCCCAGAAACTGAGCAGAGGCTGGTACCATTCTTCCTGTAAAGCCTGTAGCACTATGAGCCAATTAAACCTCTTTTAGAAAAAATAAATTACCGAGACTCAAGTATTTCTTTATATCAATGCAGGAATGGCCTAATATAGAAACTTGGTATTGAGGAGTGGGGCATTACTATAAAGATACCTGAAAGTGTGGAACTGACTTTGTATAAAAGTAATGGGCTACAGTTGGAAGATTTTGGAGGCCTCAGAAGATACTATGAGGGAAAGTTTGGAAGACTGGTTAAATGGTTGTGACCAAAATGCTGATAGTGATATGGACAGTGAAGTCCAAGCTGGTAAGTCTCAGATAGAAATGAGGCACTGGGACAAAAGTCATATTTTTTATGTCTCAGCAAAGAACTTGTTGGCATTGTGTTCATGCCCTAGGGATCTACAGAATTTTGAACTTCAGAATGATGGCCTAGTATATTTGGCAGAAGTAGTTTCTAAGTAGTAAAGCATTCAAGATGTGGCATGTCTTATTCTAGCAACTGTATCCTCAGATGTGCGAGAAAATAAAGGACTTAAAGTTGGAGCTTACATTTAAAGGGGAAGCGGTGTATAAAAGTTTGGAACATTTGCAGCCTGGCCAAGTGGGCAGAGAAAGAGAAACCTTTTTTCAGGAAAAGAATTTAAGCAGGCTGTGGAGCAATCGCTGGCTAAAGAAATCTGCATAACTAAATGGGAATCCAGCGGGGATACCCAAGACAATGGGGAAAAGGCCTTGAAGGCATTTCAGAGATCTCAGAGACAACCACTTCCATCACAGGCCCAGAGGCCCAGGATGATCCACTGATGTCAGGGGCCAAGTCCAGGCCCCACTGTTCTGCAGTCTCAGGACATTGCTCCTCACATATCAGCCACTCTCACTCTAGCCTCGGCACAAAGAGCCCCAGTTACAGCTCAAGCTGCTGCTTCAGATCATGCATGTTGAAAGCCTTGGTGGCTTCCACGTGGTATTAAGCCTGCAAGTGCACACAAGAGTAAGGGAGAGTTGGCAGCCTCTGCTTAGATTTCAGAGGATGTATAAGAAAGACTGGGTGCCCAGGCAAAGCCTACTGCAGGAGCAGGACCCTCACAGAGAATCTCTACTAGGGCAGTGCCAAAGGAAAATGTGGGAGTGGAGGCCTCACCCAGAGTCCTCACTGCAGAACTGCCTAACGTAGCTACAAGAAGGGGACCACTGTCCCCCAGACCCCAGAATGGTATATCCACCAGTAGCTTGTACCCTGCACCTGGAAAAGCCAGAGGCATTCAATGCCAACCAAATGAGAGCAGCCATGGGGGCTGAACCCTACAGAGACACAGAGGTGGAGCTGCTCAAAGCCTTAGGAACCCAAGGATGCACTGGTATCCTTGCACCAATGTGCCTAGAATGTTGGACATGGAGGCAAACAAATTATTTTGGAGCTCTGAGATTTAATGACAGCCCTGCTGGGTTTTGAACTTGCATGGGGCCTATAGTCCCTTTCTTTCCAATTTCCCTGTGGAATGAGAATGTTTAGCCAATGCCTACAACCGCATTGTATCATGAAGGTAAACTTGTTTTGATTTTACAGTCTCATAGGTGGAAGGAACTCACTTCCAGACGACACTTGGGACTTTGGATTTTTGAGTTGATACTAGAATGAGTTAAGACTTTGGGGGGATTGTTGGGAAGGCATGATTGTATTTTGCAATGTGAGAAGGATATGGGATTTGGGGGAGTCCAGGGATGAAATAATATAGTTTGGATATTTGTCCCCACCTAAATCTCATATTGAAATGTAATCCCCAGTGTTGGAGGTGGGGCCTGGTGGGAGGTTTTTGGTTCATGGGGGTGAGTCCCTCGTGGCTTGGTGTTAACCCCATGGCCGTGAGTGACTGCTCATGCGATCTGGTTCTTTAAAACATGTGGCACCTCCCCCACTCTCTTGTTCTTGTTCTGCCATGTGAGATGCCTGTTCCCCCTTTCCTTTCTGCCATGAGTAAAAGCTCCCTCAGGCCTCCCCAGAAGCTGAGCAGATGCTGATGCTGTGCTTCCTGTAAAGACTAAAACACTATAAGCCAGTTAAACCTCTTTTCTCTATGAATTATCAAGCCTCAGGTACTTCTTTATAGCAATGCAAAAATGGCCTACTACAGAATACTATTCAACTATGAAAAATGAGATCCCATCATTTGGAACAACATAAGTGGAACTGGAGGACATTAAGTAAGCCAGGTCTAGAAAGACAAACTTTACATGTTCTCACTCAATTGTTGAAGAAAAACATTGAAACAATTGAACTCATGGACATAGAGTAGAAGTAGGGTTACCAGAAGTTGGGAAAGGTGGTCGGGCAGCAAGTGGAAACGGTTAATAGGTATACAAATATAGTAATATAGAATGAACAAAGTGTAGTAGATCTAGTATTGATAGCACAACAGGGTGCTTAGTGTCAACAAAAATTTATTGCACATTTAAAATAACCAAAAGAGTAGAACTGGAATGTTTGCAACACAAAGAAATGATCAACACTTGAGGTGGTGGATATCCCATTTCCCCTTATATGATTATGAAGCATTGTATGGCTCTCAAAATAGCTCATGTATCCCAAAAATATATATACCTATTATGTATCCATAAAAATTAAAACACATATATTACAATTGTGACAGGTAATTTGGAACTCAGTGAGACCCCATTCTCTTAATACACAAATAAGGAATTTATTGTGAGAGTCATCTATTCATCTCCTCATTCTGCTTTTCTTGGGAAATAGCAAGGAATATCGAATAATGGAAGTAAATGAAGATTTGAAGACTCAAAAATCCAGGTTCAAACATGTTTTCCATCGTTTTTTTGATCCACTTAAATGCTGATGATAATACTACTTCTTCCCATCAAGGTTATCGTGTTATTCAATAAGAGAGCTGTAGGTAGAATGAGATCAATGAGATTAGGGCTTTTATCCTTTTCACTGGTATATCCCACAAATTTTACCTGGTGTCTGGCATGAAATAGGTACTCAACCAACATTTATTAGATGGTACTGAGGTAATTTGCGCTCTGCCTGGCTCTTAGTAGGTCTCCATTAAATCATGTTCTCTCCATCTTCCACTCCTTCTTCATTAGCTAATGAATAGCATTGGAGCACAGCAACAGAATTGGAGGTATTGGGTTCAATTTTTTGAAAACAAAGCTATAGCTGATCCACGAGCCAATTCGACTCTTGAGATAATTTTAGTTCTACACAGCTCTGTTAAGAAGTTTTAGTAAGTTGCTAGCATATAGGATGATGGAAGATTTCACATCAATATCTGAATTCCAGGTCTTCCAGAAAATTTGGAAAATCTGGCAATCCATGAATATATTCTCAAGAGTTAGCAAAAAAGCAAGGGATCTGCTCCCTTTAGACAAGGCATACGTGTCCCAATTACCACAACCTCTGCCACTCCTGATTATTCTGACACTATCGCTGACTTGCTATTATCACCTTTATTCTACTGTTTTCTTATATACAAAATGCCACTCTGTATTACGTCCCTGATTTCTGAAGATATTGCCTCTGTTACCTCTGTTCTATAGTTGTAAAATGGTCAATGAGAAAGAGACGGACCGATGCATAATTTTAAGCCTATGGTTGGAATGGAGATTTATATATAAGGTGAGGATCAGGTGGACATTCATATAATAGTCCTTTTTCTTGCTCAGATGATAAGTGATAAAGATATTTCAAAGTAAGATTTGTATTTTAAAATAAAGTTTTTCTTAATTTGTGAATGTCAATAATATGACAAATATCACCACTGATACCATACAAACCCTGAAATAGTTGGGATATTTCATAATTGTTTAAATTTAAAACCCTGAATGTTTTTATAACAGTAACATATCTAGAAGAAACACTGTGCTTATGCTTTGGAACTGAATCTTAAATAATTTCACGGACCAATGGCATCAGAATCAGCAGTCAGCTACAGAGAAGGTGACAAAAATCATTTGCGGCTTTTATGACCATTGCAATCAAAATGCCTGTGATATGCTTTTCCCAGACTCTATTTATGCAAATTAGCAATTTATAGTCTCAAGAATTGTAGGATTTATCATCCCAGGATAAAATGATGGGAAACAAGAAAATGTAATCCTTCACAACTAACTTTAAAACATCTGGGCTCATGGGATGTATAATAAATGAAAGCTACCCAAAATCTAAGCAGAGAAGAAGTGAAAACTGGGAAGGAGAGAAGAGAAAAAAATCAAGTAGCTGAAAATTTTATCCTCGTTTTTTTCAGGTTACCAAAGAAAACTGCCAAAAGAGAAGGGAAAGAAAAGAAGGAGGAATATGAAAGAAAGAGGAACAAGAAGGCAGAACAGAAGAAAATAATCAGGTAGTAGAAGTGGTGGTTTCTACTTCTTCCTTTCTTCCTTTTGGAGACCACATAAAAGTTAAAAAAATAAAAATAAATAAAAGGCCGGGTGCGGTGGCTCACACCTGTAATCCCAGCACTTTGGGAGGCCGAGGTGGGCGGATCATGAGGTCAAGAGATCGAGACTATCCTGGCCAACATGGTGAAACCCCGTCTCTACTAAAAATACAAAAAATAGCCAGGCATGGTGGCACGCGCCTGTAGTCCCAGCTACTCGGGAGGCTGAGACAGAAGAATCACTTGAACCCGGGAGGCGGAGGTTGCAGTGAGCCGAGATTGCACCACTACACTCCAGCCTGGCGACAGAGCAAGACTCCGTCTAAAAAAATAAATAAAATAAAATAAAATAAAATAATAAAAAAAAAAGTTAAAAAGAAAAAAAGTTTACAAGGATATCGTATTTGATTAAATATGTTGGCCTATCTCAGCCTAGGAATCTATGAAAACTCTGATTCTTAGGAACTTGTTCTTGACTTGTTCCTGTCGTGAAAGCTAGCAATAGAAAAAAAGTCATCTTTAGTTTCAATTGCGTTCCCTCTCCACACGCAAGGCATGAAGCTTCTTTCCTCAGAACTCAGTACTTTCAAGTCTTAAATTGATCCACAGAGTTGTGTTACATTTTGTTAATGAACAAATAAAAAGAAATGAAGGGTACAGGAAACCTGATTATGGCCATGCATACAGCTATTTTCTTCTCCATCATAAATAAAATTAATATTCTGACGTTCATCTGAGTAATCTATTTATCTATTCCTTATTTCTGAACCTAGAGAGGCAAGAGAGAAATGTTATTTATTGTTTCATAAAACTCCCAATTAGTGAATCAACTGGGAACCTTGATAGATAGTTATAAGCACTGATATTTAGAGACCAAGATAGTCCATGGAATCCATGGAGACACGATGGATATTGGTTCAATCAGGGCAGGAAGATTAGACTTTAAGCTTCAGTGTTTCATAAACTAAAGTGTCTGTTTATTTTATCTTGGTAATTCATGATAGCTTCCATGGTGATTATGCAGCTGTTTTTTTAACAAATATGAGCTGTGGGGCCTCTGCAAGTTCCTTTGACTGTTTTTATGGGCACAAATTGACTTCAGCAGGGATTATATCAACATTCATTCATTCAAATGCACAAATATTTGATGAGGACTCACTAAGTGCCAGGCACTGCTCTAAGTTCCTAGAACACATCAGAGAACAAGGAGTAGAGAAAGGTAAAAAGGAACAAGAATTTCCATGTTAGAGGAGGGTTTCCAACATAAAATCTGTAAGATGTGACAGAGGTCACTGTATAATGATAAACAGGTCAATTCTTCAAGAGAATATAACAATTTTACATAGATATGTACCCAACAATGGAGCACCCAGATATATACAGGAAATATTGTTAGAGCCAAAGAGAGATATAGGCCTCAATACAATAATAGCTGGGAACAGCGCCGCACTTTCAGCTTTGGAGCTATTCCTCAGACAGAATATCAGCAAAGAAACATCAAACTATGTCTTTTGATTGGATGGTTTACCATTTACATTCAACGTTATTAATGATAATTAAGGACTTACTCCTTCATTCCTGTCTTTCTCTAGTGAAGATACTTTTCTCTGCATATGATTTAGTTTCTTGCTTTATATGTTTTGTGTATCCATTATATGATTTTTGGTTTGAGGTTACCATGAGGCTTACAAATACTATCTTGTAACCCATTAGTTTAACTGATAACAAGTTAACACGATTTGCATGAACAAGCAAAAAGAAAATAAAACTCACCTTACTTTTGTCCCCTGCTTTTTAACATTTTGTTTTTTCTATTTATATGTTATTGTACTATGTCTTGAAAAGTAGTTGTAATTATTGTTTTTGATTGGTTCATCATTTAGTCTTTCCACTTGAGTAGTTTACACACCACAGTTACAGTGTTCTAATATTCTGTGTTTTTCTGCATACTTACTATTACCAGTGAGTTTTGTACCTTCAGGTAATTATTTATTGCTCATTAATGTCCTTTTCTTTTTGATTGAAGTACTCCCTTTAGGATTTCTTGTCAGACACTTCTGGTATTGATGAACTTCCTTAGCTTTTGTTTGTCTGGGATATCTTTGTTACTTCATGTTTAAAGAATATTTTCACCAAATATACTATTCTATTTTTTCTTCAGCACTTTAAATATGTCATGCCACTCTCTCCTGGCCTATAAAATTTCCACAGAAAAGTCTGCTACCAGACATACTAGAGCTGCATTGTATGTTGTTTCTTTTCTCTTACTGCTTTTAGGATTCTTTCTTTATCCTTGATCTTTGGGAGTTTCATTATTAAATGCCTTGAGGTAGTCTTCTTTGAGTTAGATCTTCTTGGTGTTCTAGAACCTTCTTCTACTTGGATATTTATATCTTCCTCTGGGTTTGGGCATTTCTCAGTCATTATCCCTTTTAACAAACTTTCTACCCCATCTGTTTCTCTACCTCCTCTTTAAGGGTAATGACTCTTGGGTTTGCCCTTTAGAGGTGATTTTCTAGATGCTATAGACATGCTCCATTGCTTTTTTTCCTCTCTTTTGTCTCCTTTATGTATTTTCAAATAGCCTATCTTCAAGCTCATTAATCTTTATTTTGCTTGATCTCTTCTGCTGTTAAAGGACTACGATGCATTCTTCGGTGTGCCAGTTGCATTTTTCACCTTCAGAATTTCTGCTTGATTCTTTTTAAATGTTTCAATCCTTTTGTTAAATTCATCTGATATAATTCTGAATTCTTTCAGTGTTATCTTGAATTTCCATGAGTTTCCTCAACACAGCCATTTTGAATTCGCTATCTGAAAGGTCACATATTTCTGTTCCTCCAGGATTGATTTCTGGTGCCTTATTTGTTTCACTTAGTAAGGTCATGTTTTCTTGGATGGTGTTGATGCTAGTAGATGTTCTCTGGTGTCTGGGTACTGAAGAGTTAGATATGTATTGTAGTCTTCACTGTCTGGGCTTATTTGTAGCCCTCCTTCTTGGGAAGACATTCCAGATGTTTGAAAGGACCTGGATATTGTGATCTAGGTCCTATTGTGATCTAGGTTTTTCCTGGATAAAGGATCTGGATATTGTGATCAAAGGCTCATACCTTTGTTTTTCTAACATACATTCCTATATTATTTTGTTACTCATGGATGTGAAGGAAGACAAGATTTCCTTGAACAATGGATGAATTTGGCTGACCAAATCTCAACATGGGGATATACTGGAAACAAGGCATCCATTCTGGGAAAACATTTTGCTCAAGAAACTCAGATTCACTCTTAAGTGGATTATCTCAAAAGCAAGGCTTTTGGAAATCTCATTGTGGTTATAGATGAGAATTTAAATTTTGCATCTGTATAATAAATGCAAATATAAAGCTAATATTTTATCTACCAAATATAAAGTTCATGTTTTATCATCCTTAGTCTGACTCATGTATTCCTCAAATACTCCAAACTTGGCAGGGTTAGAGAAGAACATTATTAACTAGAAAGAAAGAAGATGGGAGGCACATGAGAGAGGATCTTAAATTACAAATGACAGTGACTGAGACATTTTTAGAAGGCTTCTAAGACTATCTGAGGGCAGAAGAGGATACTGCTATGAAGAGGCCTTCTCCTTCAAATCCCTGGTTCTAGGCAGAACAATTTATACCTCAGATTTTCATTTGTGCCCAAGGCATAGATAGCGGGCATGTATACAATTCAATAGCCACCCTGCTCTCATGGGTTCGGAGGCAGGCGGCTTCACTGCATTTCATGATAGAGGAGGTTGTGTTTAGATCTGAGACATCATATGTAAATTTTATTCCTCAAAAAACATTTTCAGATTTTTTTTCCTGGTCTTTCTCATTCAGTGTTGTTATTTACTTCCAAGTTGAGGACAGTTTTTGAAAGACTATTGAAAATTAGTAGAGGATAAAGTATTATTACTAATTTAAGCAAATAAATGTCAGTGGTATTCTCTTCTGACCTGGAGAGAAAACCACTGACATTTATTTAAATACCAATAGCATTTATTTATTTAAATGGGTAAAGATACAAACCATTAGTTGTATTATTTTACCAAAAATGAGAATTGTCACACCATTAAGATCTGATTCCTCTAACACTGTCCCCACCTAACCTCACTCTCACATTTTTCCCCATAAAGAACTTCCACCCTAGAGCCTCCTATCCCTGAGGCTTCACATCCTCGCTGTTGGGAACAGACATTGTCCCTTGGTTTTCATCTTATGTCTTCGTATTTGCTTGTCCCCAAACTTGGGATACTCCTTGCCCAAATCTTCACACTGTTAGCTCTTCTATAGAATTCTATTATCCTGTTTAATTTTCTTTACAGTATATGAAATTTTCTTATTTCATCATTTGTTCACTTGCTTATGTGAGAAAAACTTCATGAGAGAGGGTGTGTTCATATATGTCCAGCCCAGAGGAGTGATTGGTAAATACATCAGGAATAAATGTCCTCAGAACAAAAAAATACCACCTTTTTTTCAGATCAAGATTACAGCTCAGCGGGTGAAAAAGAAAAACTCCAGTGTTTTCTCTCCTATAAATTAGCTTATGAGGTAGTTGGAAAAAGACAAGACTTAAGAATAAAATCATAAAAATCAGAAAGCAAACATTTCTAATAACTAAAAAGAGACAAAGAATATATGTTGATGATGAAATTCATCTACAGACATATCAGGTTGAACCCAAGTAGCAGAAATTCTCATTTTCAAAGAAGGTCATGGAAGGGAACACTTACTTTGAACTACTAATCCTGGCATTTCAAGCAAAATGTAATATGATTTAAGTTACTGGGTCAGAGAGAAATGGGTAGAGGAAATGGAATTCTCTTAAGAAAAAGAATTTAGTGCTGGAATTGCTCTTATGGTAGAAATTGCTGGCCGCATTTGCAAATCAGGAAATGAATCAGAATTTGGTTTCTCAAAACCTTTCTTACAAGGGGTTCTTACATGAGGACTTCCTAATGTTATTTTTAATAAGTGGTTATAATAATGGTAATACAATGATAAGTAGTTACAATAACAACTGTTCAATTTTTATGTAAAAGTATTTCTAAAAGAGAAACTTAGAGTTCTTTTTCCAACTCACTACAGATGAAATAGCTCCCATCTCAGTTGAAAAAAATCACTTTAGAGAAAAACGTCATCAATTTCTCTATCTCTTTGGCAGATAAACTCTATAGTTCCCTTTATAAACTCACACATCTGTCCATGAGTGGTGTACACACATTTGGACTTTTTCCACACTTTCTGATTTGGGAAATGTCTAGAGAAGTTCCTTTACATGCCCAGGAATGTGCTGACTGAAGAAACAGCACACTTAATGCAGGCAACACTGAAATAATGGGTATTGCGGCATGGTTTGGGAAAGTTGTTTGCCATGGAATGTGTGGTTCAGACAAATCATTTATCATAACTTGCAACCCCAGTTCAGCCACCAACTGTCCCTTAAGCAGACCTGTTTGTCCAGAAGAGTGGTAAAGTAGTGGTTTGGAATTGGACAGCCCTAGACTCAAATAAGAAACACTGCATTTCAGAATATCAGTCTCTCAATGTGTGGAGTGAGGAAAATAGTGCCTCAAGGTTATACTACATATAAATCTTCTTGTTCATAGTTGATTTTCAACAAATATTACCCATTGTCATAAACTTCTAATGGAAACAGTACAAGAATGAAATCATAGTTCTCTTCTTTTATCCATTTCCTTTGGGTGGTCATTTATGTTTTCTCTAATAAATTGCCAGAAAATCCCATTTTTAAAAAATGACAGCCTATCTGTTCTTTCGTAAATCACGGGCTATGAAGACCGAGTTAACTGGCTGCCTTACACTTCTCTCCTCATTGTCCCAGAAATGAGATACCTAGGTTTTCAGCCCCAGTGGATCCCCAAATCTCAGTTCCACCACCCACAAAAGCAAAACAAGGACAAAGACATAAAATGTACTAATGACTTGATAATTGCTCCAAGGGTTTGTCAAGCATGCATCACATGTGTTCACATTTGGGAACTGATTATTTCAAAACCATCTTATTTTGCTTTAGTTGTTTTAGCTCCTTCAGATTTCTGCTGAAGATTTACTGAAGAAATATAAATCGGTGGCATTCTGATTAGTCAGTTATGTTACATACTAGCTGTTCATATGAAGAGTATGGAGGAAGAGTGTGGCAAGATTTTCTCAGACAAGACTCAGAAATGCGGAAGGTTTAAACCTAAGGCCACACTTTACTATATCTTTGAGTAGCACCTTTTAATAGACAATGCACTCTCACATGTCACATGATTCCACTAGTGCTAATAATTACACTGTGATGGAGTTATTATAAGCACCATCTTTATAGGTCAATAATTGAGCCACCAGAAATCTCATATGCATGTTATCTAATAAGTGGCAGACCCTGCACTGAAACTCATGTAAAGTTAAAACACGAATACCCACTAAGAACCATGGGCTTTACAGACAATGTTTATTCCTCAAGGAAACCATGCAAAAAGGGTGACATTCTCTTAGATTTTGGAACGTTAAGACACTTGCCCTCAAAATTCATCTCTTGTCTGAAAGTACTTAGGGAAAAGGAGCATTCAGCAAATGGATGATAACAGGTACCTCACCTAATCAAAGAAAGGGTGAAAAGGCTAAACATATCAAACATGGGAGTGGAGTTGAGACCCAGGGAGAGCTGAATACAGGAACTTGAATAATGGCAAGATGTTCTGTGGCTCATTTCTGCATCTTACTGTGATAACTTCATTTTCTCTCAGTGAAGTTAGGCTCTCTCCATGTGGTGGGTATCCGTGTCCCTAAGTCTCCTATACCTCAGCTTCACCACTAAAAATGAGCTTTTTTCTCCCCTCATATCCTTTAGGAAAAATCTAGGTGAATGACCTAGTTGCTCAATTTGTCAGAGGTGCCTAATACTGGACAAATTAATTGTGATCAGTAAGACAAGGCCATCTAGGAATACAGTGAGTTACCCAAATCATTGGGGTGGGTAAAGGAAGGGGTGTTCTATTCTGAGAAGAGAGAAATGCTAGGTTGCTAAAACAACAAATGTCTGTCTCAAGACTGTAGCAAATCAGCCTGCTCTTCTGCCTTCTGGACCATAAGCCTCTTCAATCACATTTCTCATTATTTATCAAAGGTGGATGAAGCCTGTTAAAGAAAGTAAGGGTCGAGGGGGAAAGGGGAAGGGGAGCAAGGGAGCTGGATCATGTTACATGTCCTGCCATCTGTGTCTTTACAATTTCTTTTATGGAAGAGAAAAATGAGGCTTAGAGAAGTTAAGTAACTTGTCCAGAATTACAGCTATTAAGTGACAGAAGCAAGATTTGAACCCAAGCTGTTTCCAGAGCCCATATCCATAACCACTAACCCCTAAAACCTCTCAACAAAAATGGAGAACAAGAAACCACTAGACAGAAGAGGGAAGAGCAGCTGTTTTTCAAGGCCATCCTGAGACTGATGTGTAATGGCCAAGCAACAGGGATTATAGAGGGCTCTGCTCTCGTCCAACGGTGTGATCTTGCACAAGTGCTTGACCTCCCGTAGGCTGTTTCCTCATTATCGACAAATGGGATAGGCCCAAACATTCCTACAGTCTATTATGCCATACAGTCAACTGCATCCAAAAGCCCAGGGAGGTGGCTTCGATTCCTATTCTCTAGAATATAGTCCTTCTAGGTGAATTGGAGACTAGGTGCCAAGATTCTTCCCAGGCTTGCCTCCCCAGCAGCATGTGGCACATGCTGGGAGTGGTTACATATCTATTTTCTATGTATGTGTGTAGCCCGTTGCTCAGCTCCACGGTGATAAAATCATGAATCATGGTTACTGGATCTCAGTGAAGCAAATATGATTAGGTGGGAAAAATCTCTCAGAACACATACCCCAGAGAGACTGCAAATTAACTACTGCATTATCGTTTTCAAATCATGAGATCATTCAGATTCACTTTTTCATGACACACACTCTTCCATTTCCCAACTCATACACACCCCAAGTTTGATTCTTGTCTTCACACTCAAACTCTTAACTCAGGACAAACTGACTCAAACACAGACCCTTATGTGTAATGCTTAGCCCATCCAGCTGGGAAGGGGAGAGCCAAAGCTGGCTGCAGAAAGACAATCTTAATGAATCCTCTGCTGACTAAGAAATGTGTTCTGTTTGTGAAGCTAATTAACTGAATTCATTTAATTGAGAAATGGTGCTAAGAATTCTTTTTTCTTTCAGAAAGGACTGAAGGAATTGAAGAGGAAAATCCACCCTCAACGGCATTCTCCTGCCTATATGTCACTGGGAAGTCACAGCAAATGCAGTGAAGGTGTTGAATATGTTTTTCCAATTGCTTTTTAGCTTTGTAATTACAAAGATCTAAAAAAAACGATTTGGCTTTTCTGTAACATAATGGTGAAACCCCATTGCCAGCACAAGGAAAGCCATTTCCACTATGCCTGTGGGACAGGACAGATCACGAAAGAGCAGGAGGATAGGACAGTGGCTTATTTCCTCCCTTCTCCAGTATTCTATTTTTTCACTCATTTTCATTTCCAATTTTTAAATGCTAGCTAGTGAGCATCCAATTCTGTGTGCAGGGATTGTTTTCTGATTTCAAAGCCCTACAAGGCCAAATTCAAACAGGAATGGAGACTTATTTCAGCTAAGCTCTGGAGAGCATGGAATTGCAAGAGATTTTTGTTTTCCTCATTGCTTGTGTATTATTCATCATTCTCTGCTATTTCAATGAATTTTAAAGACAAGGCAATGTGTTGGTTCTTTCACCATTAGTCAAATACCATTCAGGGGTTTTAATTTTGTTTCCAATTTTCTTTGTGTGGGATTTGTTTTTGCTGCTATTGTTTGTTTGCTTGCTTTTCTAATTTAATGTTCCCGAAGTTGGTATTTTTTAAAACAATTGCTCAAGTTTGTTTTTACTGGTCTAAAAATAACCCTGAGCCCTTCAATAACTGCTTGGTCTATTACTGACAGTTTACTTCAAGAGGCAGCACATACAGTGAACTTTCAGTCCTGATATCCAAAACACTCATAGCTAATAATGAAACCCACGAGATCTGCAGGGAGAGAAAAGGTATTGGGTTTGTTCCCAGTTTTTCTCAGAGTTGTTCCACTTCCTTATGTTGGGGCTCTGTGGAATACAATTCAAAAGTTTGGAAGATGTGTCTTTTAATCCCTAAATGGGGCACTGACCTCAACCCAGCCCACCTTAAGCCACAAAGAACTTCAATGTTCAGCAGCTGTGGGTTTCCCCTGCTCTTGTACCAAGGTGCTGTGAGCAATCAGCCAGCTATTCTATCTCCAGACCTGGGTGGATCTGAGAACAAAAGACGTGCTTCATAGGGCTATACCACCAACATGCCAAACGTCCAGACTTCCCCCAAAGCATGGCCATTACACATTTCTATTCTCAGGAGAAGATAATATAAACCAAATACCACATAACCATCACCCAAAAAGATACAAAATCCAGATCAAGGGTGGGAATGCTCATGAGAGCAACAATCAGAGGGTTATAGAGGTCACATCTCATAATGTCATCTGAGAGGAGAGATGTCATTCCTATTCTTACTGTGGTCCACTCAAGGGCATTCAGATGGGTATATATCTGATAAAATGCAGAAGCCTGAAAGGAGCCCTACATGCAGCAAAATTGAAAATGAGAAAAAGAAAAGGAGAAAAAGAGGAAAAGGGAAGGGTGGACAATCCCAGTTACCCAGGTGTTAATTTAGGAAATTCCACTAGAAATGTATCCTTCTGACTTCAGTCTCCTTGGGGAGGTGGGCCTAAGGCCTGTTGTAAAAGTTATTAATGACTGATCTACACATTTGGAAGCAAAGTTAGGAGCTTTCTGGGCTTCTGGGCAGAGCAGGGCCAGGACTGGCGTGAAGCAATCCAGGTGCTTAGGGAGTCAAATTGGGGCGAAATTTAAAGTTAAAGCAATTGTGGTTAGGCACTTCCAGGAAAAGAGAATGAAAACAACTGAAACCAGAGTATCCAAAACAGGGGTTTTTAGAAAATACGGTGAAACACCAAGAAGGAAAAGAAAGATGAGAAAAATGAAGTGATTTGCCTAACACATACAGCAAACCGAAAGAAAAGATCCCGTAATACACAGATCTCCTGACTTCTAGTCTGGAAAGATTTACTTTGCTTGTTTTTACATTCTTCTGGATTACCAAGACCAGCTCGGCCGTAGAGACCCCTGAGCTGGTGGAGCTGAAGGCATTAAGAAGCAGACACCCAGAAAGAACAGCAAAGTGGGACTCCGCGGCCCAGCAGCCTTCAGAGCCGAAAGCTCCATAGACTGACAACATTCTGGCTGAGGGCCTCTAGCAGAGTCTGACACACGTATTTATTCTCTCTAAACAGGTGATTCTTATTAACAAACAGGTGCTCTGTGTTTTCTCATAGAACCAAGATAAGCTAGCTAGGCAGCTGGTGCCTGCTTACCACTGATCAAGGACAAACTAGAAAGTATTCCACACGAGGGAGCCACGGGGGAGGGTCGCATATCCCTGCTTAAAGAATTGTTTTAACCGGTGTGTGATATACATACACTGTTTTGCTGCTTTAGAATGCCCCAAGCAGTTTTGCACTTGGGGCGGGGCAGCTAGGTTTTCCTTGCCATCGTTCTTCTGAGCAGACAATATAATTTATCATTCACTCGGCGTTTCTCAGCCTTGGATACATAATTTTTTTGTTTTATGCTGGTTACTGTACTCATGTTTTATTATTTCTGTATCTTTTCTGTTATTTTGACGTAATTGAAGTCACTCTGGTGTTGGATAGGATGGATTGGATTCCAGTTTTATCACTTACAAACGTATGTGACTTTAAAAAATTTATTTACCACGCCTGAGTCACACCATTTCTTATCTACAAAACAAAGATGCTGCTAGAATTAAATGAGGTAACTTACATGAGTTTATTCAGGTGTTCATTAGTGTATTAGTCCCTATGCCAGATTATGTGCCCAAGGCAGTGGATATAGTAGTGTGCCAAACAGGGCCATAGATTTCTGTCTAGTGAGAAAACAAATAAGATTTTTTTACTGGAATAGGCATGAGCACCTGTACAAGTATCAGTTTGAATAAAGTGGATGAGATGTAGGTTCATTCTGTTAGGAGTGCTAGAATTAGTTGGTACAAGAAATTATTTCTCTTTTATGCATAGGTTTTAATTTTTTCCCAGTGGATTAACTCAGCTCACCAGGCAGACATTAGACTTTATTAAATGGTTAACACACATCTAACAAATTCCCTTACACAAAAGACGACAGTGAGTCATGCTTTCAAAAGTGCCTGAAGATAGATTTATGCCACATGACAGTCATAATGGTTCATTTGGAGCAGTTACACAGTCTGTTGGGTAAATAATGCAAGTTGTATAAATCACATCAATGCTGTGTTTACACAATAGACCATGACTACTCCAGAGGACCCCAAACAATCTGATACAAGAGCATTTTATAAATGATGTAAATATTGTACAAGTTTAAGTTAATCAAATGAAGCAGCCCCAAAGGAGGACAGGTTTGTCAGGGAGGCCTGAAGGAGATAAAATAAATGAAATATGTGCCTTTGGTAAAAGTTTATATTAGATAAGTCTCCTGACTTGCAAATAACTGGAGACAATTAAATTCCCTTAATAGCCAGAACAAAAAAGTGGGAGTTGGGGGAGGGGGCCAGCAGAGTCAGAGATCTTTCAAAATATATGGGGAGCTTCACAGAAACCAGAAGTCAGAATGTTGCTAGATGTTAAAGAGGAACTGAGATTAGGAAAGGGAATTCTACAAAAACCCAAAAAAGTTTCTTTTTCTTTCTTCCTCTGAAAACTTCGTTCTACTGTCTTTCTCTGTAAACTGGCTTCCTCTGCTTCCTTACCGTTGTGGCCCATAGCTTAAGAGTCCCTGTTACCGTCCCAGGCACATACAGAGACAGATTCCCTGCCCTTTGGTGTTTGTTCCAACTGCCTAGAAGGAAGATTATCATTGGCCCTCTTTGTGTCAGATACCCCCACACCGCGACTCCCTCCCCCTGTAAGTTATGAGAAAGGATGTGACAAACAGAGCAATTATACCGACTGGAGCACATAGCTGTATGCAAGGAAGTAGTTCTTAGGGAGGAAAATGGCTTGCAGACAGAAGAGACAGCCAAAATAAGTAGCTACCAGGAACTCTCTAACTTTGATAGGACTCAGAGGCAGAGGAACACACTTGGGAATAGATTCAGTAGCTAGAGAGCTGCTATGGAGACATCCCATTTCTTTCCACATCCAAGAGATAGGCTAACAAATCTGCTGGGATGCGTTTTGTTTTATGATGACTCAGTTTATCTAATAATTGTTTTATTCTAATGAATCACTCATATCTTGGCAGAATCCATTGCATATTAACACATAATAAACCCCCCAAAAAACAAAAATTCTAAACACAAGAAAGTGGGTTGTATTTTTTTTTTTTTGGTGTTTCTTTTTGTGCCGAATGCACATAAAAGCAGCTTAGTAAGTTTTTACAGCTATCCATGCTTTAACTTTGGAGTCTGGAGCAGAACATTGTGAATATACTGGGCTTTTTTATCAATATAATAGGATTAATATGGGCTTATCATTACAAATTTAAGTTCATCATTTATAAATGTATTAGCATAACCCCAACTAACTTAGTACATGTGACTTTGGCTAGTTCCTGATTTCCCCCGGAAAATTATTACAGATGATATTAAAAGGAACAGTGTTGAAATGATTCTTTTTGAATTTACAGCACATGTACTTACTACTATCCTCCAAATTTGATTCTTGGGATGCCCAAAACTACTGCTTTCTTTTCTTTGTCTCTCTCCTTCATTTTCACTTTCGTTTCCAATGGCTCTCACAACCCAAGATAAAAACTTATTTATTGGTTGATTAGTTGAGCTTGGACATGACACTTATTTGCCTTATCAAATGGTCCAATATACATGTAAGTAGATTAGGACGCATTTTTGTTTAGAATACTCCTTGTCTACACTACTTCCTGCCCTACCAGCAAGGACTTAATTTAGTATCAGAAATGCCAACCCAAGTTGTCATTGTATATTTTTCAGATTACTGGGTTTTTTTATTTTATCGAAAATAGAAGAAAGTTTAAGAAAGAAAAAAATGCTGATTCCACCAGTCAGAGATGATCAAGGTTAATATTTTGGTTTATTTCCTTGTAGGTATACTTATTGATAAACTTATTTAGTTGAGCCCACATTATATCTGAAATATCTTCATGAATATTTTAAGGGCTTCAATATAATATTTCTTATGTCTGCTCTATCATTTCCCTAATTACATCTTTAAAAATAATTGGGCAGTTTCCTCCATTTGGGGAACTATAAAATGTACCATAAACTGGGTAGCTTATAAACAACAAAAATTTAATTCTCACACGTCTAGAAACTGAGAAGTCCAAGATCAAGATGCTGACAGATTGAGTGTGTGGTGAGCGCCTGCTTTCTGGTCCGTAAAAAATGACTTCTTATTGTGCCCTTACACGGTGGATGTATAAAGGATCTATCTCCAATATCTTTTGTAAGGGCACTAATCCCATTCATGAGGCCTCCATCTTCATGACCTAATCACCTCCCAAAGGCCCTATCTCTGAACACTGTCATGTCTGGGTTCGGATTTCAACATAAAAATTTTGAGGACACAAACAGTAAGCCCATCATATTTAGGTTACCTGCTGATATGGTTTGGCTGTGTCCCCACAAAAAAAATCTCACCTCAGATTGTAATCTGCATTACAATCCCCACGTGTTGGGAAAGGGACGTCATGGGAGGTAATTGAACCAAGGGGGCAGTTTTCCCATGCTACTCTTCTGATTGTAAGTTCTCATGAAATCTGAAGGTTTTATAAGTGGCTTCACATTTTGCTTGGCTCCCATTCTCTCTCCTGCCAACCTGTGAAGAGATGCCTTCCACAGTGGTTATGAGTTTCCTGAGGCCTCCCCAGCAACGCAGAACTGTGAGTGAAGTAAACCTCTTTCCTTTTAAACTACCTAGTCTTGGGCAGTTCTTTATGGCAGCATGAGAATGGAATAATACAGTAAATTGGTACCAGGAAAGAGTGGGGTGCTGCTGTAAAGACACCTGAAAATGTGGAAGTGACTTTGTAACTGGGTAAACAGGCAGAGGTTGGAACAGTTTGGAATGTTCAGAAGAAGACAGGAAGATGTGGAAAGTTTAAAACCTTCTAGAGACTTGGAGTGCTCAGAAAACAGGAAGATATGAGAAAGTTTGGAACTTCCTAGAAATTAGTTTAGGTGGCTTTAACCAAAATGCTGATAGTGATATGGCCAATAAAGTTCAGGCTGAAGTGGTTTCAGATGGAGATGAGGAAATTGTTGGGAACTAGAGTAAAGGTCACTCTTGCTATGCAAAAAGACTGGTAGCAATTTTGCCCCTGCCCTAGAGATCTGTGGAACTTTGTGAGACAGATGATTTAAGGTATAAATTTCTAAGCAGCAAAGCATTCAAGAGGAGGCAGAGCCTAAAAGTTTGGAAAATTTGCAGCCTGGCGATGTGACAGAAAAAACTCATTTTCTGGAGAGACATTCCAGCTGACTGCAGAAATGTGCATAAGTAACAGGGAGTCAAGTGTTAATCATCAAGACGATGGGGAAAATATCTGCAGGGCATGTCAGCAACCTTCATAGCAGCCCCTCCCATCATAGGCCTCGAGGCCTATGAGGAGAAAATGGTTTCATGGGCCAGGCCCAGGGACCCCTGCTCTATGAAGCCTCCGGACATAGTGGCCTGCATCCCAGCTACTTCAACTCCAGCTGTGGCTAAAAGGAGCTGATGTACAGCTCAGGCCATTGCTTCAGAGGTTGCAATCAAAGCCTTGGCAGCTTACACATGGTGGTGGGCTTGACAAGAATTGAGGTTTAGGAACCTCTGCCTAGATTTCAAAAGATGTATAGAAATGCCTGGATGTCCAGGCAGAAATCTTCTGCAGGGGAAGAGCGATCATGGAGAACTCTGCTAGTGCAGTGTGGAAGACAAATATGGGGTTGGAGGCCCACAGAGGGTCCCCCCTGGGGCACTGCCTAATGAAGCTGTGAGAAGAGGGCCACCATGCTGCAGACTCCAGAATGGTAAATCCACTGATAGTTTGCACCAGAAAGCAAGACAGACGGTAGATCCACTGATAGCTTGTTCCTGGAAAACCTGCAGATGTTCAACCCCAGCCACAAATGCACCCAGCAGGAGGGGGTCTGTACTCTGCAAAGCCATAGGGATGGAGCTTCCCAAGGCCATGGAAGCCCATCTCTTGTATCAGCATGCTCTAGATGTGAGACACTGAGTCTGAGGGGATCATTTTGGAAGTTTAAGTTTTAAGGATTGTCCTATTGGATTCTGGACTTGCATGGGACCTGTAGGCACTTTGTTTTGGCCAATTTCTTCCATTTGGAATGGGAATATTTACCCATTGCCTGTACCCCCATTGTATATAGGAAATAACTAAATTCTTTTGATTTTATAGGCTCAGAGGCAGAAGGAACTTGCCTTATCTCAAATGAGGCACTTTGGACTTGGACTTTTGGGTTAATGCTAGAATGAATTAAGACTTAGGGTGACTGCTGGAAGGGCATGATTGTGTTTTGAAATGTGTGAACATGGGATTTGGAAGAGGCCAGGTGTGGAATAATATGTTTTGACTGTGTCTCCACCCAAAAATCACATCTTGAATTGTAATCTGAATTATAATCCCCATGTATTGTGGGAGGGACCTCATGAAAGGTAATTGAATCATGGAGGCAGTTTCTGCATGCTAGTCTTGAAATAATAAGTTCTCATGAGACCTGATGGTTTTATAAGGGGCTCCCCCCTTCGCTTGGATCTTATTCTGTCTCCTGCTACCCTGTGAAGAGATGCCTTCTGCCATGACTGTAGGTTGGCAGAAAACTGTAAGTTTCCTGAGGCCTCCCCAGCAATGTGGAACTGGGGACTCAAACCTTTTTCTTTTATAAATTACCAAGTCTTGGACAGTTCTTTATAGCAGTGTGAGAATGGATTAATACACCCACAATTATTTAATTCTATGTTACCAAATTATCCTTTATAAATATGACACAAATGAACATTCTCACAGGTTCGTGTAAGTGTTCCATGGAACAGAGAAACCATTTTAAGAATACTGAGAATTGACTTTTTTGAATGATTATGAATTTTATAAATGTTATGTCCATATTTTAATTTGTTCTTTAATTTACTTTCTTTAAATATTACATTTCATGAATTTATTTGTAATATTTTTTTGAGACAGAGTTTCACTCTTGTCACCCAGGCTGGAGTACAGTGGTGCAATCTCAGCTCACTATAACCTCTGCCTCCTGGATTCAAACAATTCTCCTGCCTGAGCTCCTGAGTAGCTGGGATTACAGGTGCCCACAACCACACCCAGCTAATTTTTTGTATTATTAGTAAAGATGGGGTTTTACCATGTTGGTCAGACTGGTCTCAAACTCCTGACCTCATGATCCACCCACTTTGGCCTTCCAAAGTGCTGGGATTACAGGTGTGAGCCACCACATCAGACCGTTTATTTGTAGTTTGATTTCCTCTTATATCCATATATAATTTATATATTTTGATCATTTATTTATATATATTTTAAATTCCCTACTTGTTTAAGTTGCTTATGAAGCCCGCCACTTTAAATAAATGATTTCTTCAAGTTTGATTTTTGCCTCTTAAAGTTAAGTAATTTTTTTTTTGGCTTAAGAAATATTTGGCATTTATATAATCAAATCCATCGATATTTACTTTTGTAATTTTTTCCATTTATTCTAGAAACACAGAGTTCTTGGCATGCAAAGATTTAAAAATGTACTCCTACATTTTACTCTAGTCTTAATATATTTTGTGTTTTTTTTTTTACATTTAACTATTTGACATATATGGTACATGTTGTACAAATTTATTTTCTTCCCTTCATAGTAAGGCCAAATTTCCTTACACCCATTGTTAAACTGACATTTCCAATAATTTATTTTTTAGAACACTCAATTTACAAGTTCCTTCTTTTAAAAAAAAAATTTAATTTTTGTGGTCAAGTCATTTAGCCAAATGCTACATCTATTCCTCTTTGTTACTTTATAATGTACAAATGGTTTTTAATGCATTAAAGGCCCTGAATGGTTCTTCAACAAAGAATCCTGTTTAAGTTTAATTCTACATTTTCCAATCTCATTTGAATCATTTTTAAGGCATCTCTCCACAGAAGAAAGGCAAAGGGAATAACACAAAGTGTATTATTCACTGAAGAATAACATTTGTTTGAGGAGTTCATTAGCGCAATTTAAGGCAGAGAATAGCGGAAACTGCAGGAAGCATCTAGCCAGCATTTATTTACTCCATATCAGGCCATCAGACTGCATCTTGAGTGAGGACAATTCAACTAAAAGGTCACCTTCCATAGGGTCCATTTTAAAAGAGACATTTTGGATTTAGGAAATTTAAACACCTTCTTCAAAGGGACACAGTAGCAAATTCTTCTATTATCTGAACTCAAGTCAGAATTTACCCAAAGTTGTTTTCCTCCAGATTCGCTTTTATTATTTTGTAAAAATGGGGAAACTCCAAAGGGCAGTCTACAGATTCAACACTATTGGTATCAAACTACCAATGTCATTGTTCACAGAATTGGAAGAAAGCTATTCTAAAATTTACATAAAACCAAAAAGAGCCCAAATAGCCAAAATAATCCTCAGGAAAAAGAACAAAGCTGGAGTTACATTAGCCGGCTTCAAACTATACCAAAACAGCACAGTGCCAGTACAAAAACAGAAACATAGGCCAGTGGAATAGAATAAAGAACCCAGAAACAAAGCTGCACACCTATAGCCATCTAACTTTTGACAAAGTCAACAAAAATAAGCAAAAGGGAAAGAACTTGGTATTCCATAAAGTGAATGGTGCTGGAATAGCTAGCTAGCCATGAAGAAGAATAAAACTGAACCTCTATTTTTCACAATATATAAATATTAAATCAAGATGGATTAAAAATTTAAATACAGGACTTCAAACTATAAGAATCCTAGAAGAAAATTCAGTAAACACAATTCTGGTCATTGGCCTTGGGAAAGTACTATGACTAAGTATTCAAAAACAATTGCAACAAAAACAAAAATTGACAAGTCAGACCTAATTAACTAAAGAGCTTCTGCACAGCAAAAGAAACCATTAACAGAATAAATAGACAACCTACAGAATGAGAGTTAATATTCACAAACTACGCATTCAACAGAGATCGAACATGCAGAATCTGTAAGAAACTTAAACAATTGTACAAGCAAAAAATAAATAACTCCACTTAAAAAATGGGCGACAGATATAAATAGACACTTCTTAAAAGATGACATATAAGTGACCAACAAGTATATGAGAAAATGCTTCACATCTCTAATCATCAGAGAAATGCAAATCAAAATCACAATGAGATACCATCTCACACCAGTCAGAATGGCTATTATTAAAAAGTCAAAAAATAACTGATGTTGAACTTAAAACAGAACTACCATCCCACGCAGCAATTCCCTTTATGTGTGTGTGAATATATATATATTAGACATTGGGGACTACTGGAGAGGGAAGGGAGGGGGCAAAGGCTGAAAAACGATATATTGAAAAATCAATTTCTGTCCATCTCCCACCTCATCTTTTGAGGGCTGGAAAGTCTTTCCTCTAAAAACTTTGGAATTTTCTGATGCCAGATATGGAGATGGAACAAAAACCTGAAGTTCCTTGTGAGGCCATGTAATGGATCAGTGATCTAGTGCATTCTGGGCAAATCACTGTAAAATCATGTATGTATGAGACAACCCAAATTGTTCTACCAAAAGACACATGCTGTCACACATTAATTGCAGCACTTTTTACAATAACAAAGTCATGGAATCAACCTAGGTACCCATCAACAGTGGATTTAATCTAAAAAATGTGGTACATGTATACCATGGAATACTACACAGTCATAAAACATAATTAAATCATGTCTATTGCAGCAACATAGATGTAGCTGGAGGCCATTGTCTTAAGCAGATTAGTGCAGAAACAGAAAACCAGTTACCACATGTTCTCACTTATAAATGGGAGCTAAACATCGGGTACTCATGGACATAAAGACGGCAGCAATAGACACTGGGGACTACTACAGCAGGAAGGGAGGGAGGGGGGCAAATGTTGGGTAAAGGGATCATTCTTACCACAATCCTAAGCATCACACAATATACCCAGGTAACAAAGTTGTGCATGTACCCCCTGAATCTAAAGTAAAAGTTGAAAAAGAAAAAAAAGTAAAATAAAAATAAAATAACCACACAGAGGGAAAAAAGTAGAAAAAAATCAATAACATTAGAAGTTAGTCCCTTAAAAGGATCAATAAAATGTATAAACCTTTAGCCAGACTGATTAAAAATCAAACAAAAATGAGCACTTGAATCTCTTGAAGGAATGCAGTCTACCCTTTCAGATGCTCTAATCATAAAGTGTCCCCAAGACACATTTATGCAAAATTATGTGATCATTCAAAAACCCTTTTCAAAATCAATTTCTGTCCATCTCCCACCTCATCTTTTGAGGGCTGGAAGGTCTTTCCTCTATTAAAAACTTTGGAATCTTCTGATCTCAGATACGGAGATGGAATAAAAACCTGCAGTTCCTTTTTAGGCCAGTACAATGGATCAGTGATCTAGTGCATTCTGGGCAAATCATTGTCAAATGGACCATCTCATTATGGAGTTAACCACTGGACAAAATTGGTCATAGGCAGAGAAACAAAACAGTCAAATCAAACTCTGGATCCAGGCAGACACTATGTCTATAAGCAATTGTGTGAGCTGCACTGTATTTGATAGATGAACTCCAAGTTCACTGATTGATGCAGCAACTTATCCTCCCTGGAAAGCAAGTAGTATGACTCAAGATGGGTAATCAGTTTAAGGAAGAGAAGAAGACATTCATAAAAGATGTGTTCACATTATTTTACTGGATTATAAAATATGATTGGGATTAAGGGTGAAGTGGCTGTTTTTTAGTTCACATTCACATTTTTTTTTCCTTGGGACAAAGTACAAGGCCATGCATTTAGTAGGTGCTCAAAAAAAAAAATGCAAAGTGCTTAAAAAGTATTAGAAGGATCAGGAGTTACAAACAAGGGCAAGAAAGAGAAAAGAGAATTTAAAACCCTTTACTCTCCTGATAGACAAACTAAATCATTAAAAGCAGGTAGATTCCCTAGTATCTTACAAAGAAGGATTGTGGCAGAGTTTTGGAAATAACCCACTTCTTTATGTTCTTTGTTCCAAAGAAGATTAATAAAAGAAGATCTGAAAATAGTCTTTTTACATTGAGCTTCAGTTGTTCTAGACACCAAAAGCAAACAGAATTGGTATCCCACCAGCAGTGGGACCCAGGCAGCAGAGAAAGTGTGGAAAGGTTTATCCCTACAGTGCCTTCTCCAATTTAAATGACTACTGCAGGCATCCCATTGAATGATTGTTCTGACCCATTAACATTTCAGACAGATGAGGGACTTTCTATAGTCCTAAATAAAGTTGTTGTAGGGAATTTCTTGCCCTCAGTCTAGAGCTTTTTAAGTGTTTCTTTTAGCAGATGAGCTAGAATATTTTAGGGATGGCTTTTCCCTTTCCTGGAACTCGAGTGAAAACATTTTCTTGCAACTGCTACAAAGTGGCATGCTTGGTTTTAAAGAGTAGAGACTTGGTCAACAGAAAGCAGTGGGCTGGAAGTTCAGTTCTACTATTTAGCTGTAAGACCTTGATCAACATTTATCTAATGTATCTAAGACTCAGATTCATTTGACATAAAATGAGGATAATAATGGTACCTATTTTATAATGTTGTTAATGACATTACAGATATAGCATATGAAAAAGGTCCAGGCTCTCAACAAATGATAGTTTATTTCTTCCTTTCTTTATTGAAGATACTTTTATCATATTTTTACCACCTAGAAGTATCTGTCAGGAATACTTGAGATGCTTCTCAAGATTTATTGGCCTTTATTTAACAGATACAAGTAAAGCGGTAAACCATAAAAAACATGGATTTAGGGCAGTAATGCTCATATGAAAACTATGTCTTAATACTACCCAAGAGTCAGAGTTGTGAGATGAGGAATAATTACCGGTGCGTGAAACAGGAATGTGGTCTATCTCTAGCTTCTTCCTCTTACTCTCTCTCTGTCTTAGTATGCTAAGACTGCTGTAACCAAACACTGTCAGTTGGGTAACTTAAACAAAATGCATTTATTTCTCACAGTTCTGTAGGGTGGGAAGTCCAAATTCAAGGTGTCAGCAGACACAGTTCTTAATGAGGGTCTCTTACTGGCTTACAGATGGCTGCCCTCTTATTGTATTCTCACATGGAAAAGAGAGAGAACGAGAGCTCTGGTCTTTTTTTCTCATAGGGTTACTAATCCCATCATGGGGGCTCTAGTCTCATGACATCATTTAACATAAAGAGCTTCCAAAGGCACCACCTCCTAATGCCATCATATTGGTGGTGAGAGCTTTAACATACAAATGTTGGAGGACATAAAATTCAGTCCATAACATCTTCTCTTCTCTTCTCCCTCATTATCTCACCTCCACTTGCTCCTTCTAATATTTGAGAATCCATTTAGTTAGCAAACACAATTGCTGTAGGAAAGAGAAAGACCAGCACAATTATATACGCTACCAGGAATTTTTTTTGTGTGTGTGACAGGGTCTTGCTGTCACCCAGGCTGGAGTGCAGTGACACAATCATAGCTCACTGCAGCCTCGACCTCCTGGGCTCAAGCCATCCTCCCACCTCAGCCTCCAAGTAGCTGAGGCTACAGGCATGCACCACCATATATGGCTAATTTTTGTGTTTTTTTAGAGACAGTGTTTCACCATGTTGCCCAGGCTGGTCTCGAACTTCTGAACTCAGGCAATCTGCCTGCCTTGGCCTCCCAAAGTGTTGAGATTACAGGCATGAGCCATCACACCCAGCTGAATACCAGCCTTAATATATTACAAGACTCTAGACCCGTTATCTATCTGCCAGTGGAAAAATGCATGCAAATCAAACATTCTAAACTCAACATCTTTGTTTTGCTATAATGGCTTATAGCTAGTAAATCTACAAAGCAAGCTAACCGAGGTATCTAGAAATGTATTTTTTAACTTGCTTATCCTGGAGGTTTTACTGAAACATTATATTATTTAAAGTGGCTACATATTTCAGTTATATTCTGTGGCTAGGTATTTCAGTTACTGAACTGCCAGGTTTTACACTACAGAGAAGACATCAAGAAACTTTTTCTATAAAGGGCCTGATAGTACATATCTTAGATTTTGTGGACCATGTGTCTTTGTCGCAACTAATCAACTGTGCTGTCATAGAACCAAAAGTAGCCACAGGAAATGCATAGGCATAGCTGTATTCCAGTAAAACTCTATTTTTGACACAATCTTGAGTTTTATATAACAGTGCATGTCCCAAAACATTATTTCTGTTTTGCTTTTTAAAATCTATTTAAACATGTTAAAACCGTTCTTAGCTTCTGAACTTTACAAAGACAGGCAGTAAGCCGGATCTGGCTGACTCCTACTCTACAGAACATACCATGCTAATTAAAGCTTCCAAAATTATTAAAGTGGATGCTGCCCAATACCATTCCCATTCACTCATTCATGTCCCCTGCTTAGAACTGACCTTGAATGATTTGTTGAGGAAGTCAAGATATTGTCTTCCAGTTAAAGATGGAAGATCAAGCAGACCAATGACATTTTCTCCCTCCCAAAACCACACAAAAGAACTATGTATTTCAAAGCTAGAAATCCACAGGCACAAAGATGCTGGCAGAGAACTCATACACACACACACAAAACAGAAGAAAAAAAGGTTGAAGACAAAAAAAGGCGATCAATAAGTGGTAACTAAATTGACGAACACAAGAGAGCTTAATCCTAAGCCTACTTGGGGAAAATGAAAATAAATTGGCCTAATCCTAAACCAACTTATATGGTAGAGCCCCAAAAGTCTACACAACTGATATTCTCTGCATTTTTTTTAAAAAAGTGAAAACAGTAGGATTTTTTGAAAATCTGTTAAAAAGAATGATTGAGCTCTTCAGATACCATCCCTTTATTCCTTTCTCTGCCAGATTACCAGAAATTCATTCTACAAAGGATCAGAATGCCAAAACACTGGCAGCCAGGATTCTATCCTCAAAGCAAGAGACTGGAAGACTTGGATAACTCAGTCCAGCCAAGAGAAACCTTCTAACAATACTGAAATCAAGAAGTCCTCCCCAACGGCTCATACGCTACAGAAACACCTAGTAGAAACGCCCATTGCAAGTAAAGACATTTTGCAATCTGTTTTTAGTACCACATTCTTAGAAAATGAGCAGTCTGACATTTGAGGTGGAGACCAAAAATAAATAAAGCCACTTGAAAGAAAAAATAATTACAATGATAAAGAAACATCAAAAAATAATCGTCAGTGTGAGTAGGAAGATGAGATATTAAGTTCATGAAATATGAATAGTTTTTTTTTAAAGGGTACAATCAGGTAATGTGAAGGAATTCTTGGAAAATAAAAATACTAGAAAGTAGACTTCAGTAAAAGAATTGAAGGGATTGAGGAAGAAGAAAAACTGTAAGAATATTAGATGATACATCTAGCAGATCCAATATATGCAATAGAAGGAATTTTTTAAAAACATAACAGGAAATTTGGTCAGGAGAAATTATAAAAATAATATAATTGGGGAATTTTTTTCTGAAACTAAAGGACGGTTATTTTCTGATTTAAAAAGTCCACTGAGTTTCTAGAAAAATGGATTGACTGAAACAGATCCACACAAAGGGTCATTACTGGGAAATTTCAAAACTCTAAGAACAAAAGAAAATTCTATAAGCTTCTAAGTGGCGAAAAAACAAGTTTAATTACATAAGATCAGCAATCATAATGGCATCACAGCCTCACAACTTACAAATGACTATGTAGCAATGCCTTCAAAGCTATAGACAAAAATTATTTCAAACTTGAATTCTCTGCTCAGACAATTTTTCAAGTAATGAGTATAGAATAAAGACATTTTCAGATATTCAAGGGATCAAAAATTATTCTGCCCATACACAATTTCTAGGAAGCTACTAGAATGTTTATGCAATGTAGTAAACAGTGGGAGAATGGGACACAGGAAATAGGTGATCCAATGTAAGAGAGAGCTACATAGACTCCAGAGGGTCATGGTCAGATGCTAAGGTATGGCTCTGCAGCTGGCCCAGAGAGAAATCCTCAGTCCAGGCTGTAGCAGGACAGAGAACTCCAGAGAAGAGTCTTTAAGAAGCTGGCATTTATCAAAAAGCTTGATGTGTTTTAATGTGAGAGAAAATTCACAAAACTGAGTTGGGGGAAGTTTAGACTGAATTAGAACAAAGAATAAAAAACAAATGCATTAAGAAACTAGTAACTTCAGAGAAAATCAGAGTGAGAAAAGTAAACAGATTAAGCCATGTGACTAGTTGTGAACAGAATTTTTCCAGTCACTAATAAACACCAAAGACGTACCCAACAAAACCTATGAGATCATTAAATTTGGAGATTAAGGATAACAGGAATTGTTCATGTTTTTGATATGGAATGGTAAGAGTATAAGAAAGCTAAATTCCCTTTCTCCATATCAGTGAGTCAATAGAGAGTGCCTAAAAGTAAAAAAAAATCACAGATAGTGATTCCGCCTGGTCATTTAGACATGGGGTAAATACCAAAAAAAAATTATCTGAAAGAATGGGGAAAGACGGTTTCTGAAGAAAAGGAAATATTAAGGTAGAGGAAGGAAGGTGACGGTGAACAACCGGTTTTTCACAAAAAGCCTTGTCAAGGTAACAGTTGTTCACTGTCACCTTTAAAAACCATATACAAATATAAATTTGAAGAAAATTAAAAGTTAACATTAAAGAAAAGAAACAGATCTTTCCCACGGATTCTTTCATGAAGCCCTCCTGTGCAGATCTGAGTGGGTCTTCTGTTCAGACATTTGTTTGCCTCCTTAACATTTATGAGCCAATATCACTTACTCTTTCAAATCTGTTAATTGCTAAGTCAAGATTCTAAATTTTTCTGGAATCACAGATTAATTGCATTCCAAATGTTTGTTGAAGAGTATAATCTTGAACTATCTGCTGATACTTATCAAACCTTGGATTATCAATAATATATACATTTTAAAGTGGAAGTTTGCTTTTACCACAAACGTTCCTTGAGGCACATAATTTTAGAGTTGTTTTAAGCCATAAGAATCTTTTGTTTTTATAAAACAGATAAAAGTTGCACTTCTCTGACGGAAACTGGAAAATCACTGTCTGGCCCTTTCCACCACTCACTCACAAGCACTGATCGGGGCCTGAGAGTAGATTTAGAGATCTCAAACTCTGTCTCCACACACCAATTTGAAAATCCCACTCTTTCTATCATGACAGACTATTAAACAGCCAGTAATGCAGAGTTCACTATTTGTCTCCCTCCCGCCCATGCAATCGGCTTATAGAGAGCTGTGCTTCACCACATACTAAGAAGCAGTCCTATGAAAAATATGGTTATGTTTATTCTAAGGATCTTGTTGAAGATGTTAATAATAATACTCTATTCTTTGTTGTTTTTTTTTTTTTTTTGAAAATGGAGTCTCTCTCTGTCGCCCAAGCTGGAGTACAGTGGTGTGATCTCAGCTCACTGCAGCCTCTACCTCCCGGGTTCAAGCAATTCTCCTTCCTCAGCCTCCCAAGTAGCTAGGATTACAGATGAGTGTCACCATTCCTGGCTAATTACTGTATTTTTAGTAGAGACAGAGTTTTACCAGGTTGGCCAGGCTGGTCTTGAACTCCTGATCTCAAGTGATCCACCTGCTTCCGGCTTTCAAAGTGCTGGAATAACAGGCATGAGCCACCTTGCCCAGCCAAAATCTATTCTTTCTCTAAATAGAATGTTGTTAGGTTTTAGAATCAAGATCAATCTGTTTCCCCTAAACAACTGGTTCTCTTTAATTTATAGGTAATTACTTCTTTGTACAATGTCTCATTTTATTTATCTTTGCCAATGATCTTGTTGGAATGATGGAAAATAAATGAAATCTTAATAATTTTTTCTTTGTATTCCTCTCTGTAAGATCTAAAAGCTTTTGGTACAAACATTCTTTTATTCCTCTTTAAATCTCTAAAGAAACCAGTGCCTAGGATACAGTAAAATCTCAATAATTTATAATTGAATGAACTAATAATACAAAGTCTTGGAGCAAAAATATATAATGAAGGTTGTCCCCACAACAGAGCCTTCCCTTAATAAGTCTTATGTGGAGATACAGCTTATGATCTTTTTTATTTTTGGTGCCTTTGAGCAAAAAGGGCTACTTCCATGGAAAACTAGAGGAAGAACCCTATAGACATGTGTTCTCTTGTCTTCTACTCAAATTAGTGACACTCAAACCTGAGAAAGGAGGCTGGCTATATGTGGTAGACACTAAACTGACTCAGTACAATTTTCAGAGCTTTCACTTCCTACTAAAATTTCAGTCTTTCTTTGGGGTTAACTAACAGCAGATGTGACGGTCAGCTGAGAAGAAGTTCCCCCAGTCCAAGTAGTTCACACCAGGAAATCTTGATTTAGGAAGATTGGAATGAAGTGATATTTTTATGCTGCAGTTAGGGTCATTCTGCCTATTTGTAAATTCCATTCATTCATTCATGAAAGCCAATTTATCCAAGAACAATAAACCATCTGTCACACAGACTAGAAATATTCGAGTACACGTGTAAAACACTATCTCTCCTTTTACTCAAACTACATGACAATACTAGTCAAGGTCAGGGGGCCAATGCAAGCAGTGACCGTGAGGATGTACCTTTGCAGCAATCAGAAACTGAGCCCCATTGAATCTGTACATCTCTCCCTATAGTCAGGTCTATTGAGGGTCACATATTAGCTTAACTAGTACTGAAATAAAACAATAGTATTTGATGGAATGTGTCAGAGTTCGTGATGGAGATGTAATTGTTACACCACAGTGACAGTCATCTCATTGGGAATGTGCAGACTTAAAGTCTATTTCAGCCTGCCTCATTTCCATTATCTACAACCCACATATCCCTCTTCACTTGTGTTCCTACTCCTCTCATTTGGGGAATGTATGGTGTTAGAAGGGCTGCGAGGCCGGGCGCGGTGGCTCACGCCTGTAATCACAGCACTTTGGGAGACCAAGGAAATTGGATCACCTGAGATCAGGAGTTCGAGACCAGCCTGATCATCATGGTGAAACCTCATCTCTATTAAAAGTACAAAAAATTAGCCAGGGGTGGTGGCACGCTCCTGTAATCTCAGCTACTTGGGAGACTGAGGCAGAAGAATCGCTTGAACCTGGGATGTGGAGGTTGCAGTAAGCCGAGACCACGCCATTGCACTCCAGCCTGGGCAATAAGAGTGAAAGTCCGTCTCAAAAAAACAAAAAAGAAGAAGAAATGGCTGTGATTAAGATGTTAAGAGGGAGGGGAGTTGTGGCAGTGATGAGAACAAAGACATGGTTAGTATTATCCTCATTGTATAGATAAGGAAACTGATGTACATAAATGTTAAGTAACTTGCTCAGATCACTTCTCTAGCATAAGTGATGAAGTTAGGGGTGACTGCAGACCCTGTGCTCTTATTCTCCTATGATACTCCACACTTAATGGATATATAACGATGAAACATATTTACCTGAATGCAGCTAACCCCAGCCCCTTCATCCCCATCTATTACCACACTTTGTGTCAGTATATAATCACATCTGCACTCTCGGACTACTCCATCTCACTGCATTGTCTCACCATATCCTTTGGATTCATTTATTTATTTTTAATAGAGGCAGGTATCACTATGTTGTCCAGGCTGGTCTCAAACTCCTGGGCTTAAGCAATCCACCCACCTCAGTCTCGCAAAGTGCTGAGATTACAGGCGTGAGCCACCGCCTAGGCACCAGGGGAAATTAGAGTGCGGGAAAGTGGTCACAGCGTATGTTTTTTGTTATCAGGAGATTTAAAGCTAAATAACTATCAAAAGCATCTTCAAACAGTGTTTGGCATGATTCAAAAGATTCAGTTCTTTCCAAAACTTTTCTAGTTATGACGTTTGAGAATTTGTTCGTCATCATAACACCTCTTTATTGCCTATTTTCTTACTGTCTTTGGCTGAATTATAATCATTAGTATTAAATCATACCCAGCCTTGGTAATGGACTTGAGATACATCATTTAAAGATAGGCAGCAAGGAAAACAGAAACAGAAAACTTGGATTCTTGCTCAGCTCTGGTTCTGAGTGACCTTGGGGGAGTCATTTAACCCTCCAGTAGCCCATAAGGCACATTCCGAGGCATCTAGCCCTAGCAGTGAGTGGATGAAATACAGAAGGTCTGGCCCCTGCCTGTCTCTGTAACCTCAACCAATATCACTCCTCCTCCCCAAATCCCCAGTTCCCTACCCTTTAGGAACTTTGGGTTCCTTGCTGTTACTCAAATTTGCCCAGGCTGGAGTGCAATGGCATGATCTTGGCTCACGGCAACCTCCACTTCCAGATTCAAGGGATTCTCCTGCCTCAGTCTCCCGAGTAGCTGGGATTACAAACATGAGCCACTATGCCTGACTAATTTGGTATGTTTAGTAGAGACAATGTTTTGCCATGTTGGTCAGGCTGGTCTCGAACCCCTGACCTCAGGTGGTCCACCTGCCTCAGCCTCCCAAACATATCTTATTAATTTAATTGTTTATTTATTTATGATCCATCTCCACTGATAGTTATGAGGATAAATTGTCAGATTCTTTGCTAGAACAGTGACTGGAATCTTGCAATTGCTCCAAAATCATTTGTTGGATGAACTTTGAAGAATTAGTATGTTTCTCTGAAAATGAGAAATCTTTGGAACCCTTATCCTTAGAGCCCACACCCAAAACCCCATTCTGGAATCATTCTCTATAATACCAGAAATTAAATACTTTCTGCCAAGATAAAGTTTCAAAGATTTCCTTGGAACATTCTTATCATTTTCTAATGATAATGAGACACTAATTATGCAGGTGTTTTGTCTTCCTATGTCATATTCACACCTACTTTGCCCCATGATAAAAAATAATAATCATAATAGCAACATTTATTATATTTCTATCTAGTGTAAATAATTAGGATAGACATGTATATATGGTATCCCATGTCATTCTCATAATGATGTATAAGGCAAATTCAGATAAATTAAGTAACTTGCCTGAGGGCACTAAGCTACTACTATGTGTGAGAGCTCATGTAGTAGGTTTGAAAGCCCCTGTGGTTTTTTTTGCCCTACTCTTTGATGGTGTCTGATCCATTGTGGGTGTGGTGACCAAATCATGCATCATTAAAAGTAAGAGTGTTTCCAAATGCCCTTGAACAAGAGAATGTATGGTTTGTATGTGTATTCATAAATTAGAATGCTACATAGAAGTAAAGAGGAACAAAATACTGCCACACATAACAAAATAGATGAATCTCCCAAGTGTTATGTTAAATGAAAGAAACTAGATCTAAAAGATTCCACACTGAGTGAATCAACAATAAGCGAAGTAAAATATGATGATCAAGTCAAAAGTTTGGCTCTTTCTGAGTCAGGAAAGAGATACGGGAAACCTTGTTGGCACTGGAAATATTCTGTCTTAATGTGTACACACATGCCTGTGTAAATAGGTAAAAATCTAAAGATGGACGTTTGGATTTGTCTAGTTTACTGTGAATTTATTCTGCTTTAACAGAGAATCAAAATTGAACAAAAAGTTGAAACCTAAAAAGTCAAGATATTTGTAGAAACAATGGGATCCAGCAGTTGAAATTAAGATGGGCTGGGAAGTTCAGGAGCTGTGCTGCTGTCATTACGGAAAACCTGGCAGACTGTCTAGATTGGAGTTCACAAGTGTCTCAGTGGCTGACAGCTGACAGGAAGATGGAACTAACCTCTGCCATCTGTCTGAAACCACCTCAAAAAAAAAAAAAGCTAAGCCATATAAAAATTTAGAGAAGTGATTTGTTTTTCCTCGTCTGCTTGTCTGTTTTGCTTCAGACTCACGCCTAGAATTTAACGAAGCACTTTCTTCTCAGAGCTGGCTTCCTTCCTGACCTTCCTACTTTCTCTCAAACGGCGAGGAGAAAGAAGTAGGTTGAATCTTGTTTGGCAGAGAAATAAGCTTGTTTTACTGCTGTTTGTCATTGGAATTATCTTATATTAAAAAGATTACAGGGAAGGCAGCAAGTCTTTTTTGTTTTTTAAATAACAAGTCATAAAAATGTCAAGCCATGTATGCAGGGAAACATCCAACAGACCTAAAGGGATGTATCAGGCAAAGAAAAAGAAAAGAAAGACACTACATGAGAAAGAACTGGAGGTCTGAATTATTTAAGAAGAGAATACATGTAACTAGGGCAGGGTGGGGATTGGGAGGGACAGTCACCCTGAAAATGACTTCAGTGTCTTAGGAGACAAATTCCAGATAGGCAGCTTCCTCGAAAAGCTTTGATAAATGACATTTCTGCTAATACCAAATCAAAAGAAAAAATCAGTTTCCCCAATGAATGAGGCTGAGCAAATCATACATCTGGGCGCTCTGGCATGCCTAGTAAATGAAATCATCCAGAGAGTCTAAAGAGAGTTATGTCTCTGCGGCTGAGGCTTGTTTATGGAAAAATGAGTTTCGGGGCTTGGCTTTGCTTAAGCACAGAGCATTCTGAGCTGCGGGTACATTGGTTATTCTTTACAAAGTAGTTCTTGTCCTCAAGAGCAAGTGTCCTGATTCCAGGCCTCTGCGGGAACTCAAAGTTTGGGCCTATCAGTTTTCTTCATTTCCTGTGGGCTAAGCCACCACCCTGGTCTCAAGAAGCAGCTTTTAAAACTACACCCTCAGTTCACTTGAATGCTGGTGCCTCATCCAACTAAGGAAGCCAAGAAACACATGAAGTGTATATGGGCTGGAAGCACAAAAATGTAGCAAGAAATGATGTGGCTATTTCACAGCATAACTAGCCTCATTCATACTCCTCTCCATGCACGGAGACATCCCGTAAAAGTAGAGTTGCCTTTCCTTTCTTAAACGTAGACTGAGCTTTTAAGACTCTGCGACTACAGGACAGATTACTTTCCAAGCTTGTTCCTGCGCAGGTTCCTATTCCCGTAGTATTCTCCATCAGAGAAAACAAATGACTTATTGCCATTTTCTTCATTCATCAAGAGCATTGTGTAAAACTAGGACAAGATGACATAAAACTTGATAAGAGCCTTTAATTATGTTTCTTTGTCCCAAGTCTCTGTGGAGAGCTTAGCATTTCCAGAATCAGCTTGATGTGAGACTGGGGATTTGAACTCTTGTTAATATTTGAGAGAGCGTAACAAAGGACTCAACTGTATCAGGAATGATGACAGAAGACATAGTGGGCAGGATCTGGAGTTATGGATCAAACATGTTTTAGAATTTGTGGCCCCTTTTCCCCTTCTTGGAAAACTTTTCTACTCTCCCTAAAGTATGCACAGTGAAAGCAACTCTAAGGAGACTTCCATGGGTCTATGCCTTTTTCTTCAGTCTCTTTAGGTTTGGAAATAACAGCACATATTTTTAGGTGTGTAAATGAGAAAGAAGGATGAAGGAGTTTGCATTGTAGCCACAAAGAGTCTATCAGTGAGAATCACTCTGCTTTGGCTAATCTTTCTTTCATTTCTTTTTTTCCTTTTTTTTTTTTTTTTTTTTTTTTTGAGACAGAGTCTTCCTTTGTCCCCGAGGCTGGAGTGCAGAGGCAGAAGTCAGGCTGGGCAGGTGCACAGATCATTGTGAAAGCCAAGTTAAGGAACTGGGGTTTTACCCTATGAGCAAGGGGTGGTCATTAATGAGTTATCAGAATGAGTAATACATATCACTATAAGCATTTTAGACAGATTACTGTTGCTTTTTCATGGAGGGTAAGATTAGAGATACAAAAATAAGTTAGGCTGGAGTGCAGTGGCGTGATCTCAGCTCACTGCAGCCTCTGCCTCCCAGGTTCAGGTGATTCTCCTGCCTCAGCCTCCTGAGTGGCTCGGATTACAAGCATGCATGCCACCATGCCTGGCTAATTTTTGTATTTTTGGCAGAGACAGAGTTTCACCATGTTGGCCAGGCTGGTCTCGAACTGCTAACCTCAGGTGACTGACCCACCTAGGCCTCCCAAAGTGCTGGGATTGCAGGTGTAAGCCACTGCACTCGGCCTGACCTTTCCCTATTACACTCACCCAGTAATTTATTGGATCACCGAAACAGGACATGTTTGAGAAAGGGCATAGTTCTCCCTTCCTCTGCTTTAAAATGCATGAAGGTGTGCTAGTAAGTAAACATTTCTCTTGTCCAGTGAAGTTCACAGTGTTTGCAGACCCAGTGAAGCCCGGCTAGAGGTTATAGGGGACAAAGCTTATCAGGCTAATCCACGTTTCCTGCACAAACTCCAGCTCCTCTTCATTCACTTCATAGATACCTTACTATCACTGCCAAGAACACTCTTTGCAGTACTTGAAGCACTTTGGGGTTCCAGAGTTTCCTTTTTGTTGTTGTTGATGAGATAGAGTGTCGCTCTGTCACCCAGGCTGGAGTGCAGTGGCACAATCTCAGCTCACTGCAACCTCCACCTCCTTGGTCCAAGCAATTCTCCTGCCTCAGCCTCCCTCGTAGCTGAGATTACAGCTATGTGCCACCACGCCCAGCTAATTTTTTTTATATTTTTAGTAGAGATGGGGTTTCACCATATTGACCAGGCTGGTCTCAAACTCCTCTCATTGTGATCCACCTACCTCAGCCTCCCAAAGTGCTGAGATTACAGGCATGAGCCACCGTGCCTTGTCCCCAGAGTTTCCTAAAGAAGACAAGTGTGACTAATTATAATTAGGAAAATGTTGACATCCTTGAGACACTAATAAGGTATATGGGGCACAGGCAATATGGAGCACGTGGAGCAATCCTGCCTGGGTTCAAAGCCCAGCTCTGTCCCTGAGCAGCTGTGTCACCTTGTATCTTGTGAGGAGTCAAAGAGATTATTTATACAAAGCAGGTGCCCCAGGGCTAACCCATAGTAAATGTAGAAAGTATTCATTTTCTTCCTTCTTTTCCATCCTTTTCTTTCCAACATTGTGAAATTACCTGGAACTTAAATTCAGGAAGAATAGGTGTCCAAAGGGCATTCTGTCTTGTGTTTCCATATTCGCACACTGTCAATGGAGGCTGCCCCTCTCCACGGTCAGAGGGGACAAAGGGAGAGACCGCAAGAGCAGACTTTCCAGGCTACACAGTGTACTTTGCTCTTGGATATGTCTGTTGAAAAGTGGCAGGAGACAGCAGCATAGTGATGTCTCAGATGGCTGTCTCATAGAGACATGTCATAAAGGGTTCCTGTAACTGACAGCTACAATTGGTTCCTAATAAATCTATCTTACACAGAAGTATAAGCAGCTCACAAGAGGAATAGAAATGAAATAAAATAACCTCCAGGGCACAGGGGAGAGGAAGCCAGAGTGTGTTCCACTCCCAGCCGTGTGTGCTTTGTACTCAGGAGTTATTGCAGAAGGGTGGAGGAAGACAAAATCCGGAATCGAAGGAGTCAGGCCAGGGCTGCCCCCTGGGCTGAACTGTGGCTCTGTATTTCCCCAGGGAGTGTATTAGGGCACAAGGGACACGTTCCTGCTCAGAGAAACTAAAAAAAAAAAAATTGAATAGAAGTAAAAGACCTCCAAGATACTCTGCCGTTTATTTTGTGTTCTTGAGTAATTTGAGGGCTCTGAACTTTCTCCATTGTAGATCAAAAGGTTTTAATTAGATACTCTGGGACCCCCTCTTGCTCTTCTTTTCTGGAATTCTGTGATGCCAAATATCTGTGTCCCTTATACTCATGAGGGAAAGATATCTCATGGATGAGCAAATGTCCTAATTGACAGTTACTGTCAGTTGCATGAAGAGTTCATTAATAATTTTTAAGGAATTAGATTTCTCTTACGTCCACCCTAAAGGATAGTGAACTTAATTTAATACATCTGATGAGGCTTGGCAGGTCATGAGGAGGTATTTCAGATTTTATTTTTGGACACAGAAGAGTTGAGAGCCATGAATGAGGAAAAAGACGGGTCTTCATGGAGAACCCTGCTCTTCTTCCTCACCATGTGAATGCCAGCAAGTCACTTCATCTTTGTCAGCCTGTATTCCTCATCTGTAACGTGGAAATCATAATAATCCATACCTCTTAGAAATGCTGTAGGTTTAAATGAGAGACAAATATACAGCATATAGCACCTGACACGTAGGATGTATTCAGTAGCTCTTAACTGTTAATATCATTATTATTATCATGATCATTGCTGCAATCATTTTATCCACCACCAATGCAGTCCCTGGAGAATCCTAGTTCAGATATTTCTATGGAGATCTGGTAATAGCTCAGGCTTTTGTACCAGTCCCTTGTATCTTGTTATATACATTCTCACCAGCTATAGTCTCTATCCTAGGGAGTCCCACCTTTGGATGTCAGCCTAGAATTCTCTCTTAGGTTTCAGAGCTATTATGCAACTGATCTCTGGGACATTCTACAGATCACTCAAAATCATGGTGTTCTAAAGTGGCTTCATTTTCTCCTTGCATCATCTCTTCTTTCTTGTCTCCTATTCTGGTAAACGTCCTCACCGTCAAACCCATAACCTTTTAAAGTCACACTTGACTTCTCGGTTTCCTTCACTTTTTTCCTCTGCTCCAACACTAAATCATCAGGTCCTATTCATTTAACCATCTAAATAACTCTTTATTTCTATTCCAGTCCAGGACACTACTCTCTCTCTTTCTCTCTCTCTCTCTTCTACATTGCCCTAAGAACCTCCTAACTTATTTTTATACCTCTAATCATACCCTCCATGAAAAAGCAACAGTAATCTGTCTAAAATGCTTATAGTGTTATGTATTACTCATTCTGATAACTCATTAATGACCACTCCTTACTAATAGGGTAAAACCCCAGTTCCTTAACTTGGCTTTCAAAATGATCTGTGCACCTGCCCAGCCTGACCTCTGCCTCTGCACTCTACAATCATTTTCGACTTCCTTTGGCTATGAGAAATCCCCACCTGCTCTCTTGCTTCCCAATCTCCAGGCAGGCTGGTCCCTCCTTCTGATGCAAAAGTCTCCCTCTTTTTTGTTTTCTTTTTGTTGTTGTTGTTTATTTTGGCGTGGTTTTGTGTTTTGCACCAAGAAGCTCCTACTTAGCCTCAGGTCTTGGCTTCAGCATCGTGTTTTGGGAAGGCTTCTCTGTCCCTCACATCTGGTAAAACTGCCACTCCTCTGAGTTCTCACGGCACACATGGCCACTGGTGGCACACACACCCCTTTGGATTACATCTGTCTGTTTACGCTTTATACCAGACCACCTACTCCTTAAAGGCAGAACTCAAGTTTGTCTTGTCTATCTTTGAGTCCCTGCCTGATGCTAATTAAGTATTTTGAGGTTGAAAAAAGATAGAATATTTCTCTAGTTGTTTCCAGAGGTTTAGAGGTCCACCTGTTCTTTACAGAGTCTGAGCGTCCCAGTGTTGTGTGGCTGCCATAGTCAAGTGCTTCCCTCTGTGCCCGAGCGACAAAGAGAAGAAACGCAGGAGGCCCCACACTTTTGGAACAGTCTACTTTAACAATGCCTCCCTCTCCCCTCCCCAAAGACAGAAAATCTAATAGGGTTTGAAGCCCAGACTTGAGTGACATTTAACTATGTCCTAGAAGCCACTAATTCAGATACTAGAGGGGTCAAGGATATGTGGAATGTTTTGTGGAAGGAATAGAGGTGTTATAAAAACTTATAGAGTTGGTGAAGGCGTAGCTAGGGAATTTGAGAATGCTGAAAGAGATTCTTGAGTTTCCTGTTCTTCCTCTTCCTTGTCACCTCTTCCCTGCCTTCACACCCTCAACCATATATGTGGCTATGGCCCACCTACAAACACACTGGAGAAGTCCTGTCATGGAAACTCACCAAGAGAGCACTTCCACTCTGCCCCTTGGGTCCCTGCTCTAAGTCTTTGCATCTCTGCTCTTCCGATTTTGTCATCTGGCTTCTGACAATTCTTTAGGCCAGACTCCCTAGAAACAGGGTTCAAGATGGGAATTCTTTTCGCATGATATATTGAAGGAATACTTCCAAGAGAAACCTATAAGAAAGTGAGAGACGTAGGGGAGAGAAGGGAAAACATCTAGGCAAAGATGTGGTTTCAGATGAAACCTAGCTTCATCTTCCACCCTTACCCTCTGGAGGGTAAACTGTACCACAGATTCTGCCCTATCTTGAAATGAAGAAATGAGTCCTGTGCTGGTGAGTCATTGGATCAGGGCTGCGCCAGATGGAAACAGAAGGAGTCGGGACATCAACTCCTGACACTACTAGGCTAGGCAGCTCCTGTTGCCCAAGAACACTCCCCTGGATGAGATTGAAGATGTGAGATGTTAGCAGTAGCACCAGCTGCTGGTAAAAGGCGAGCAGAGATTTAACTGGGACTACAGGTCCTTTGTTTTCTATGGGCAACTCATTATGACTTTCTTCAGCTACAAGTCCTGAAAAAGTGTGTTATTTCTGGGTGGGTTCAGGAAACCTCTGGTCAGTCCAGCGGCCTCTTCTCCTTCACACTCCACCCCAAACTCCCATATTCCCTGATATTATAGATTTTTGTGAATGCTAAAATCATGATTCATGACTTAATCATCCCTTGTCAGAAGCAAGGTGGAAGAAACAAACTAAGCTGCTGCCATTATCACTCCCAGCTAGAACCATAAAGCAGAGACATTGTTAGGTATTTGTATTGCACAAGAAGCTATGCCTGACAGCAGTAAAATAGTCAGTTTTTATTCATGGGAGGGAGAAACTTGGTTATGTCCTTCATGAGGTTCTCAACTATGGTAAGAATGATTGCATATCTTACAGAACTGGGAGAAAAGTGGCCTCTGAGCACCTGCTTAGACCAGGTGACTAGTTCCTCGTGACTCAATATGTAAATGAGAGGAACTCTGTGTAACTTTCCATGCATACTATTAATGTGATAGTGTGAGAAATGGGTGGGGCTATCACCAGACAAATTTTGTTTTAAATTCCAGTTTTGTAGCTCATCAGCTGTTATAGCTTGGGCAAGTTACTCACTTTTTTGAGACTCATTTATAAAACAGAGAGAATACACACATTGCAAAGTTGTTATGAAATTAAATACCACCGGTCACATAGTAGGAACTCAACAAATGAAAGCCATCATTCTGAGATTATTTCCTTCTACAGAAATAAAAACTAGAGGGGGGTGGGGGTTCAAGAGGGTATTGAAGTTGGAGTGGGAGAGAGAGAGAAAGAGATAGGGGAGAATATGTGTACTAGTGTATGATTATTGCTATTCTAACACCTATTACTTTATGAAATGTAACAATTCTTAAATGAAATGTTATGATTATTTATTCATTGAAGAATCAGAGACCAAGAAATAGTTTGTTGTTTTCCTCTCTGTAGAGATCAGTTGATGAATATTTATGATATTCTTTACTCTCTTCTATACTTGCAAAGCTACAGGGAAACCCATTAATGCAAATTCTAGGTTGAGGCAGTGTCTGAGGTTCTCATTGATGATTCCATTTCCCATCCACCTAGCTCTTTCCAGAAAAGTCTATCCCAACATGGAAAAGAGATGAAAATATCAGCCTCTTACAGAGCAGAGTCAGTCCTGTCTTCTCTGGAATCTAGAGGATGGACTCAGGTCTTGGGTCTCTACATAAACCCCCAAATGGCAAGATATCTACCTGTCTGCCCTTCAGTTATGATTCATCATAATCCTGACAGACATCCAGTCAATGTTTTTTCACAAATGACCCACAATCCTCCTATCCTTCCTGTAGGCAGATTCTACTTCCTTAGTGATTTTTTGTGTGTGTCATTTGAAAAGCGGTATTGGTGCCATATGTCACACCAAAATTTCTCTGCTTGCCTGCATTGAGTATGTATTTGCTGACAGTCTTCAGAGATCAAGAAAAGAGGAATACCTGTTCTTAGGTAAAATGGTCCCAAGAACTCTGCCTTCATGTCACCCCATTTTCTAAGCTGTTGAGTCCCTGATTCTGTTAATATAAACTGTTATAATCTCTCTGATTCTAAAAATGTATATTAGAATATGAGACAGTGTTTGTCAATTATAGGATCTTCTGATGCAGAAGCTGATTCATTTGTTCTTTTTGTAATGGGTGCCATAATCACCCTAGTTTACAACTAGCTTTACTATATAAGAGCTTAGGGAAAAAAAAGAAAGAAAGAAAAGATTGTTTACTATGGTCTCAGAACTGTTCTCAACAATTTTCATGGACTTACCTCATTCGGTCCTCACAATAAATCTATGAGGTAGAGAACACAGTCCTCAGACACTGTGAAAGAAATGTCTAATAATAATGTGGTGATTTTTTTTGTACTACTTGCCTCATCAGATCAATTCTCCAGCTTTCTCTGTCCTGCTTCTTACCTCTGTGATTCAACACATAGACTTGGATCACCCAGGCACTCTTGTTCAATGACTTCCTACTGGATTTTGTAGCATCTCTCTTCAAGATTATTCCATTTCACACATAAATTCTTGGACACATACAACCTACCATGATTGAAGCATGAAGAAATCCAAAATCTCACCAAATGATTAACAAGTGAATAGATTGAAGCTGTAATATAAAGTTTCCCATCGAAGAAAAGCCCAGGATCTGAAGGGTTCACTGACACATTAAAGAACTATACCAATTCTACTCAAATGCTTCAAAAATATTAAAGAGAATACTTCCAAGCTCATTCTATGAGGCCAGCATTACCCTGATACCAAAACCAGACAAGAACACAACAAAAAAAAGAAAACCACAAGTCATTATTACTAATGAACATAGGTGCAAAAATCTTCAACAAAATATTAGCAAACCAAATTCAGCAATATGTTAAAAAGCTCATTCACCATAGTCAGTGAAATTCATCCTGGAGATGCAAGGATGGTTCAACACATGCAAATCAATAAACACAATGAACAGAATCAAGAGCAAAATCAATTATTGTTTCAAGAGATGCTAAGAAAGCATTTAATAAAATTCAACATTCCTTTTTGATAAAAATGCTCATCAAAATGCATATAGAAAAAATATGTCTCCAGATAATAAAGGCCGTATATGACAAACCCATGGCTAACATCATACTGAATGAACAAATATTGAAGCCCTTTCCTCTGGAACAATTCTGGAGCAAGGCAAAGATGCCCATTTTTACTGTTATTATTCAACATAATACTAGAAGTGCTGGTGAGAGCAATTAGAAAAGAGAAATAAAAAAGAAGATATCCATGTTGGAAAGGAAGAAGCCAGATTAGCCTTGTTCTCAGACAACATGATTTTATCCTTAGAAAAATCTCATTACTCCACCAAAACAAAAACAAAAACAAAAACAAAAAACTGTTAGAACTGAATTCTGAATTCAGTAAAGTTACAGGACACAAAATTAACATACAAAAATCAGTAGCATTTATATATACCAACAGCAAACAATCTGAAAAGTATATCGAGAAAACAATTCCATTTAAAATAGCTACAAGAATATTAATAGAAAATACCTAGGAATGAATGTAACCAAAGAAGTGAAAGGTTTATACAAGGAAAACTAACACTAATGAAAAAATAGAAGATGACTCACCAAAAAATGAAAAGATATTATATGCTCATGGATTTAAATAATCAATATGGTTAAAATGGCAATACTACCCAAAGCAATTTATAGATTCAATGCAATCTGTATCAAAATACCAATGACAATCTTCACAAAAATAGAAAAAAAAATCCTAAAATGTGTATGGAACCACAAAAGACCCCAAATAGCAAAAGCTATCCTGAGGGGGAAAGAAGAAAGCTGGAGGCGTCACACTACCTCACTTCAAAATTTACTACAAAACTACTGTAACCAAAACAGCATGGTAATGGTACAAAAGCAGACACAGAGCAATGGAACAAAATAGAAAACCAAGTTATAAATCCATGCATTTACAACCAACTCATCTTCAGCAAAGGCACCAACATACAATGGAGAAACAACAGTCTGAACTCTTTGTAACCATAGCTTCATTTTCCTGATCAAACATCACCATCATGCTTATAGGACTTAATCTACTAATTACAGCCCTTTACTCCCTACACATATTAGTCACGACACAGCGAGGAACACCCACATATTACCTTAACAATATTAAACCTTCCTTCACACGAGAAAATACATTAATACTTATACATCTTGCATCTCTCTTCCTATTATCCTTAAACTCTAAAATTATTATGGGGTTTACATGCTGTAGTTATAGTTTAACCAAAACATTAGATTGTGGATCTAATAGTAGAAGCCTGAGAAAGTATACATGAACTGCTAACTCATGCCCCCAGGCCTAACGACATGGCCTGTAAATGAGAAAACTGGACAACTACATGTAGAAGGATGAAACTAGGTCCCTATCTCTTACCATACACAAAAATAAAATCAAAATGGATTAAAGAATCTAAGACCTGAAACTATGAAACTACTAGAAAGAAAAAAAAAAACATTGGGGAAATGCTTCAGGAACTGCTTCAGGACATTGGTGTAGGCAAAGATTTTTTATGTGTAAGAACTCAAAAGCACAGGTAAATTGTTTTTGTCTATTAGGTTGTTCTTTTTCTATTCATTCATAGAAATGTGGTTATGTGCTGCAAAAACACACACACACTTACACAAACATGTATGTTAAGCTTTTATTTGTGCTTTGAAAATAGTGTTTTGTGACCTGTAATGTTTTACATGTAGTTTAAGAGAATGCCATTCTTATACACATTTATTGCATATAGTACATTATTGTGGTTAAATATGCCTTTCCCTCCTATTTTCTTCCACTCACCTCTTTCTTCATTCTTTCCACCAGCAATTACTGAAGAATGGCTAAATGCCAGGCTTCCTAACTTCAAGTCTATTCTCTCTTTTTTTTTTTTTTTTTAGGAAAAGGAGAAAGAAAGAAAGAGCAAAAGAAAGAAAAAAGGAATGAAAGACAGAAAGAAAGAGGAAGAGAAAGAGGGAGACAGAACGGGATTCTTGTTTTATTGTCCAGGCTAGAATGCAGTTTAAAAATGGGTATTAAACACCTCTTTTATGCCAATAATTGTGCTTAACAATGGAGACAGGAAGGAATAGGGGATGAAAATAACAAATAAGCAGCCAACCAATATTTTATTTAAACCTGTGATATGCTATGCAATTGCTGAGGACTGATTTACTTCCAGTTATGTCGTCATTTTTAAAATAGGTATAATGTGATACTGAGAAAAATGTATGTTTTGTGGATTTGGGGAGGAGAGTTCTGTAAATATTTGTTAAGTCTAGTTGTTCCAGGTCTGAGTTCAAGTCCTGGATATCCTTGTTGATTTTCTATCT